>JAJMGU010000033.1:0-157633 GCA_030582675.1 Suhomyces sp. yHQL142
GCCAGTACCCCGCTAAATTCTGGGGATCTGGGGCACCTCTTGACGATAGTGGATCGTTGGAAGGTGTTGCAGCCAGTCAGTACAAACGAGAAAGGAAAGAGGTTAGTGCGAGTAATGAAGTCTCTTCACGATACCGATAGGAGATAGTGGTAGGGAGACTAGGGAGACTAGGGAGAATTTGTGATGCAGAACTCGAACTCGAGGGACAATAGCGAGGGAGAGCAGCTCTCGTGGGCCCTTTGTTACCCTAGATTTAGTGAGCGAGGGTCGTATTGCGCGCACCATCTCATCTCATTTCATTTCTCCATATCACCATACAATAAACCAAACACCACCATTGGTCCTCCCAATTTCCCCTCCACTTCCTCCCGACCCAGTCCCTCCCATGCCTATCACCACCACATCATCCTCCCCGGAAGACCCCTCCGTTTCCCTAAAACTCGACCGTTTCCTCAAACACAACCCTCATCTCTCCAGCATCAGAATCATCCATTCCCAACCCATCCCCCTCGACGACTTCTCCCACTCGTCTAGTGGTACTTATCTTGTTATCTATTCAGATATAATCAACCTTCTCGAGCTTCGTCTGGATTCCCTCTGTTTCAATACTGTCTCCCCAGATCCCTTTGACGACTCATTGTCCTATAAAAATCAAACTCTCAACCTAATTCTTACCCAGTCATCCTACCAATCATGTCCCAACCTCGGAACCACCAAGAAACTCCCCCATTCCAAAGCCGGCCACGGTGCCAAACATTCGGCTTCGCATAGCTACTCGGTATCGTTTGATCTTCGAGAAAATCCCGTCACTCCAACCTTAATCTACGCCCTAAAGACTATCTTCACCAAACGCACCCTTCTCATTACTTCCTACAATACCGATGTATCCACCATCCTAGACGAACCTCGTCCAGCATCTGGATCCTTTCAAAAAGTTCCAATCAATCCCCGTCTCAATTTATCGCCGTTGAACGAACACCCGTCTGATTTATCAGAAATGTACGAATATTTGAACCTTCTATCTTTGAATAGCTCACAATTAATACCCAACCTTGTGGACCGTTACATCAGTGACTACGAAGTACCGACAACTTCAGAAGATCCTGTACCTACTTTTCCCACTCCATTGTATATTACTTCAACTCAAAACATACACTCATCTGCATTGAAAGTCATTCTTTCCACATCTCACAATTGGATCGTCTTCTCCATCCAAACCTCCAACAAACATGTCTTGATTTACAGATCAACTGACAACAAAATCATATTGTGGGATTGCCAGTAATCACTCTCATCCAATTCTACATAATATCATTTATTGATAGGCATATTTTGTATATACATGGGTTTGTGGTGAACTAAATTTATAATACATGGGAAAGTGAACTGATATCATCATTTGCTGTTCAAATATCAATTGACTTTCCCTTATTTATGTAACTTCTGTAATAAAAAGAATCGGTCATGTCCAGCAAAACCATTTGAGCAAATCTCAAAATTTTGCAGTGGAGTCATACTTTATTTCACTGGAGACAAGTTGGCCAAAAAAGTTTCTTGGGCGATTTAAGTGAAGTCCTTGAATAATTCTTCAAGAGGTAAGTTTTCGAATGGATCAACGTAATTGATGCCACTGTTTGAATTGGGGAAATTTCCTGCATCGACACCGTAGGTATCAAGAATGTTGATGAAGGCGGAAGGTCCTGGACTATTGGGGTTGATTGAGCGGGGTTCTGGAGGCACTGGTGTCCTGAAATCCAAACCTGTCGAAGGGGTTACAATTCCGATATTGATTGGCGAATTAGAGAGCGCGTTATTGATGGAAAATGGAGTTTGGCTACTCTCATTGACATATCCCTGATCAGGATTCTGATGATTAGTTTTTTTTCCCGACATCATTTGCATCCAAATCTGATCAATCTGATCGTTATTGACAACATTTGGATCCAAGACATTTTCACTGGACGTACATGAATCCATCGACGCCACGCTTGGTATAGAATTCATATCAATCGGATCACCATTTGTGTCTTTATTACCCAATCCGTTGGTAGTTTCTTTCTTAATACGGCCGTTGCCATTTTTGGAATCAAGGAAGCCCCTTGAGTCATCAATGCCATTTCCATTGAAATTTGAGCCGTAACTGTAATTGTCCTTATCTTTGTTACTGCCAATGGTGCCAGCATTAGTATTGGCATTAGCGCTATTGGCATTAGCGCTGGCATTTGCTCTAGCGTTTTTCTTAGATGCTTTCTTAAGGTCTTTGATTCTGGCAAAAGATTTCTCGAAAATTACAATAAGTTCCAGTATCATAGATTGATCAAAGGGAAGAGCAATGAGTCTAGCCTTATTTTTATGTTCTTCATAGAATGCTTTGCTTTCGAGAACTCCAGTCATAATGGTTTGAGCTTTGGTAATTCTCCACGCATAGTAATATCGATGACTTAATCTAGACATATGTTCTTTAAACAACTTCAAACTAGTATCAAGTAACAGTCTAAACTTTATTAAAGCCTTATAATGAGCACTGTATTCTTCACTTTCAACCTGTCTGATTTCATGGTCGAACCTGCTTTCATACTCCAAAATAGCAAAGTTGACCCTGATAAAAATTCCGGTCAATATAACGGTTGCTTTGTGACTCGCCAGTTCAAACCCTGGAGTTACTACCAAGTCAGTAGAATCTCTGAACAAATCACGGACTTGATCAAAGAATTCAAAGTAAAATGGCATCAAATCAGCAACGATAATCAGTATAATCTTTCTCAAAAAATGGAAAGAAAGTTTGGTGTTTTTTCTCTTTTCATAATAATTGTAAATGTGGAAGTAGATTGTGATTAAGAAGAGATTTGAGTGGAAGTATACTTTCATCTTCAAAATCAAGGGGAAAATATTGTTGGTCTTTTTACCTTGTTCCAGTAGGAACTCGATTCGTAAACGGGTATATTGGAACTCCAAAGCTTCAAGATTCATTTCGAGTTCCATTATCTTTATGCTTCCTTTAATATTCAACACTTTCAGCATTAATGAAGACATTCTTTCAAATTGAGCATCCAACATTGAAAACCCGACTATGATGGACTTCTCTAATTCAACATTAACAATATTTTCATTTCCAGGTCTGTAGAAAGGAAGTTGTGTATCGTAGGTACTTGACCGAATATTCAAAGGAGTTCCTACGGCCAAGCAGTTATTGAGATCCACGACCAAGACGGAAAACCACATCTTTCTCGCCAAATTATTTTCTTTCTCATTAGTACATTGGTCAGCGAAGTTATCTGGGTCTCTATGCAATCCCAAAGAATATGCCATTTGCACTAACATGGCATTGAAAACCTGAGCATCTCCTCCATCGGTACCATCACCATCTTCAGGAGCATACATGTGGTAAAATCTTGTTAATAATGCCAATTGCATAATTGTGAGGTTTGCACTTCTCATTAAGTTGAATTGATTCAAACAGGATTGCGCTGCCTCCACCACATCGACGTTTATGGGATTTTTAAGCAAGTACTTGATTTCTTGTGCGATTGGTGATGGGTCATCAGAATGAAGATTCTCTTCGTTAATAGAGGCAATGTTTGTGAATAATGTGAGGTAGGCGAACCTGAGCATGATAAGAAGGGACCCTATTGTAGCAAAGTCCAACTTTTTCGCAACCTTAAGCTCTGCCACATTTTCGTCTAGCTGAACCTCAGGTCCTATGAGTAGTTTAAGTTGTTCCTTGAATACCACCTCGTCGATAATCGGAATGAATGCGTAAACATTGGTGAAAAATCGTTTGTACAAAAGCCATATCACTTTTCTCTTTGGCAAAATCAGATGGATCTTGAGTGTTAATTGCCTTTCTTCTTCCAAGGAAGTGTTGGTACCTGGAATCCCGGGCACTGTAGATTTGGTATTATTTTCACTGGGGGATGGTGCTGGGAACTTGGAGTAAGATCTGCGGGGCACATAGTTTGGGTCATTGTATAACCGTACATCATTGAAACCTTCTTCATTGGTAACCTTGTCGGAGAAATCGCGTTCCATTTGAGGGGCACCCTTTCCAGAAACGAAATACAGCCTCATTTTTGCTTTGAAGATTTCGCTCTTGTTGTGAATATGGTCCCAAAGGACATTGCATCCGTTGTCGATTTTCATCATGGTGAACCAAGACAACGGACCGAAGTTTCTCCGCCGTACCGGCTCTCGATTGAAAATTGACGAGTAGCCTTCAAAGAAGTTGATAGTATCGTGTTCGGAGGCAACGTGAGTGGAGTATTCTGTATTGGGAGTTTGATGATAAAAGACCATGGGAGTAGTAAGGTTTTTGGAAGCATTGGAACCGACACTTCCAGGCCCATCTAGTAAAGAGACTTTCCCATGTACAGATGCTTCCAACATCTTAAGTTTGTCCTTGAGGATCTTGAGCTCATCCACCACTTCTGGACCTGGCGGTGCCTCTTCTTCCAAGCCCGTGTCTTGGTCAATATATCGGCAGTTTCTGTTTCCATATTTGACACACCCAGAACAGGGGCTTCCTCGATCACATTTGATCTTTCTTTTCTTACAGAACTCACACACCCTTGTGATTCTCTTTCGTTTTTGCCCAGACATTGTTGATGATGGGGGGCAAAGAGAGGGCGAAGAGCGTTGGAGGATATATGGCGATGGGAAATACAGTTGGAGATTGAGTGGACGTGAGTGTTGGTCGTTGTTAATAGTAATTGAAAACTTTAACTTCAATTGGTGTGGTTGATAATTTTTATCATAACATGGAGACAATCCAAATGGACGTGGGATGGCAAGGCAGTACTATACTCGGAAGAATCGAAGCAAGGAGCGCCTTAATTAGGGAAAACAATAGAAAAGATGATGCGACCAACCAGCCGTATGAAAACGAGGGTACAGATCGCTGGGCACATGGAGAATCACCAGTGGGGAGCCAGGTATGACTAATAAGCACACCGCGGTTAAGAGCTAGGACCAAGACGGTTGAAAAAAGCTCATAAGCTTCAGGGTTCAGATACGACGGAGAAACGAAGCGGGAGGCGAAAGTTTTTAGGCAATTCCGGCCGGACCGTGATGGCTTAATTAACTGTAGAGGCTTACAAGGAGATAATCAAGGTCCCTGGTCGACCAATGAATGGAGGTGCTGACAATAAGCTTGGGTAATACCCGTGATCAAACGTCAAATGAATTACTCTGTACACTGGCCTATATTTCCCGGTTGATACCACCAATTTCAGGTCTATACCCGGAAGCGGGCCATCCATATTCCGCGGACTAGTCCTTTAATGTAACAAAAACTTAGGGGTCACTTCAAGGCTTGGTAGACACAACTTTAATCATAGGATGACGGACGGGTCGATTCAGTTTACTACTTTGGACACCCCAGGTTCAGGTTCATCAATGACTTGCAAGAGGCTTAATGTGAAACGAAATAAGCTATTTTACAAAGGCTTTGGTCCTATCACTGCAGATACCATTACGCACATCAATATTCACAAGATGAGATTACTTTTGCTGCCTGATTGTTCATCTGACTTGGACATTAAGCTTCAAAAATACCTATTCAACGAAGGTCTGAAATCAACACGATCATTGCTGTGTGATAATTTCAGGTTTGCAAACCATGTGACTGTTGATGATATCGTGGACTCCAAGCTCGAGAATGGGATGCTTGACATCTTTTGCTTTTTCGTCATTATTTCGCAGCAATTGGATTTCGGAACTATGAATTCCACAAATTGGATACAGCTGAACGATCATAAAAACTCCCAATAATAGCACTTGTAGAGATGAGTTGGAATCTAGTAACTCTATTGATTTTCCTGTTTCTTTGTACTACCTGTAGATAAATCGACATATCCTCGACCCTTAATTTGGGTATCGCTAAAATCACAACCATGTCACTGAATCCCTACGCCTGAAGCCTGGTTATCCAAATACCTTTTCGTCATGAAGCTGGATAGTAGTCTACCGTATAATCACGTAATTTCTCATCAACTAGCACAGAGGTGATTTGAGGTCCTAAAGTCATGGCACAATAAACACAAACTATGAATTCGCCATAGTATGTCTAACCTGGCTCAGAATTACGTTAGCCCACTGATCGTTTGACCTTATCGGTAGTTTAACCCTTTTCAGCAATTCAAATAAAATATAGCTTGGATGTTCTTGGCTTGGATGTTGTATGTCTGTTTCATTCGGTTCGATTTAAACCAATTGTTCCTTTTTCAGTTGTTCCTTTGACCAGTACTTTTTTGAATCTTTTGATAAAAAACTGAACATTATAGAGATATAAACTTGGAGAATGATTTTCACAAAGTCAGGTTCGATATCACGGAAATGGCCAATTTTCAACAATTAGATCATTGAAACTTCAGCCTTAACCCAACACTTTGTACCTTTCATTCAATCAATTATCATCAACTTTTCTCTTCTTTGTACCCTTCACATTCGCACCTAATTCCTCCCCACATTAATTCGTGCGCCCCTTAACAAAATGGATCGTTACAAACCCAAAGCCTCTCATACTCCTTTGTTAACCAGCCAAAGTATCGCCATAGCTATCCATCAATCACCGCTTTCATTCAACGGCCACCAATCTGATAGTCACACCAGCTTGCGGCCACCACCGAATCAACGCTTTCCGCCAATTTGTGTTACTTCTCTGTGTTCACTTCTCATAAAGCTACTATTGTCAATTACTACCAGTGACAACCAACCGACGTGACTCGCCTTCAAAACATCATCAAAACAGTTCGACCACTCGTTAACTCCTAGTATTACTCCATCCAGCTCACTTCCCAGACAAAAGCCAACCATGTCCGATGAATACGTGCTACAATTGATCCAACGGTCCCTTGAAGAGCTAGGCTATGACGATATCAGCGAGGAGTTGGGAAAGAGAATCAAATCGAAGCGTGAAGGTACCAAGAGCTCACCATCCTTAATTGCTTCTCAGGACACACTACGTGGAACAGATTGGTTTCAGGGTCAGCTTAAAGTAGGAGCGTACATCACAATAGAAGATTACTTACAGAATCTTAGTACTGGGGATATTGAAGATGATACAATCTTGGATCTAGAGCGTTTCAAAGATCCCACCACAGTGGTTCTCACAGCTCTTTACTTGGTCAAGAGATTCCATTACTTTGAATTGTTGGCTACGCAGAACTATCGTTCTCAGAACCAAGAGTTGATGCTTGATGTTTTACGAAAGGAGTTAATCCCACTCCTCGATAAAATCAAAACTCCGGAATCTGAAGTAGGCGAAGCAGAATTTGATTTTGGCCACGGGGTTGATCTTAAGGAAATATACGACTCCAAGCTTTTGGGCCGCCTAACAAGAGAGAGTGAATCAGCTTTGCTACTCGACTTAACTATTGAGATTTTCAAGACTTCCACTATAGACACGGAATTGAGACGGCAGTCAACAATCTTTCAGCCAAAATATTTATTCGGATACACTTTAAGGAAAGGTGAAGCTTTCCATGCATTTAGAAGCCTTTTAGTGGATACATTGTTTTCAAAAGTATTCAAAAACGATAAACGTACATTTGATACGGTTTATGACATCCCTATCCAAAGTCTTCCTAACATAATCCGCCAATCTGTACTTTATAGAAAGCTGCAGATTCCGTTTTTCCTTCCTCCCAGAAATGAAAAGGAGATTAAGCAGGAATCAAAAGAGTCAGAGCTTAGTTTGACACTCGAGAAAAGCAATCAAGAATTATCAGAATATTACAAGAAGAAATTTCCCAGCAAGCTTCTCCACACACTCACCAACCACAAGCATGAAGTCTGGTGTGCAAAGTTTTCACCACTGGGAAGATTCTTGGTTACTGGATCTTTAGACGGGAAGATAATTATTTACGATGTGGTGAACAATTTCAAGGTCATTCAAGTATTGGAATCGTCTGATTCTATGGACACCCAAGTATTTGTACCTCATGATAGGAAGCCATCGGGTGAGAAAACTGTCATTTATTGTGCCTGGGATCCCAAAGAACAGTACTTAGTGAGTTGTCATTTGGATACTATTGTAAGAGTTTGGTACGTCGGAGCTCTCCATAATCAATCTACTAGTAAAGTACGGGTTACCAGGTCAATGAACGAGCTCAATTCTTCAGAAGATTTCAGATTAGTCAGTTGTTTTGTTTTAGGAGGTGACATCAAAACTTGGACTTGTGAATTCTTACCAAATTTACCAAACGATGGTCCATTTGCCAATACTTACCTACCGAGATTCATTATCGGGTCGCCAGACAAAGCGCTCAAAGCTTTCAACATAGAAGGGAGAGAGGTTTTTGATTTCTACGGTAACCTAGATGACGAGCACGATGAACCAGTAGCCTCTGAATTTTCTACAAACGACCTGAACATAAAAGAAACACACGCGGAATTAGCTGAAGCAGATTCTGGCTCACCCAAAAATAAATGTGAAGATATCAGTTTGGATAAAGACTTGGAAAATAGCTTCAATAGAATCAATGATATCGCTATTAGTCCAAACGGGAGAATTTTGGTGACTGCAAGTAACGACCGTCAATTACAGATTTACCAGATTCCAAGCTCCTTCAATGAAGAAGCGTCAACACGGAGAATCACCTCTATGAATCTTAAAGGAAGACTTACTTCTTGCTCCATATCAGCCAATGGTAAATATTTATTGGTTAATTGTGCGCCAGAGGAACTACAAGTGTGGGATATATCATCATTTCTTGATGCAGATACTACGAATATTTTGGAAGCAAAGCCCATTCTCTATAGAAGACTTATCGGACACAGTCAAAGTATCCATGTTATTCGTTCTTCCTTTGGATATTTGGTTGATAGCACAGGTGAAGAAGAACTAGTTATTAGTGGTTCTGATGATGGGTATATTTATTACTGGAAATTACATACGGGGCAATTAATAAGCCGTGTTAAAGGTCATCAAGGTCTTTGTAACTCCGTGGATTGGAATAGGTTTGGCGGCTTCAATGAGCTGAATGATTATGGTAAATTGTGGTGTTCTGTTGGTGACGACAAACTAGTAAAAATTTGGGGGGCAGATTAAATCATGCCTCAAAACCTCGAAATTGCCATTATAAATGATTCCTTTAATTAGCTACGTATGTACTTGCAAAGATCATTTATTACAATCATTTTCAATTTATGTATACAGTAAATTATTTTTGTCAAGATGACATCATTACAATTCATCGTGGTCAACTTCTTCTTCAGCTTCTTCAATAATAGCATCCTTATCTTCGACAGCATCTTCCTTGTTGGCCTTCAATTTGAAACCATCCACCTTGTGGGAACCGTTGTCTTTAACGAAAGTGATCAATTCGTCTAATTCTCTTTTGTCAGCAAAGGTGATTGGCTTTCTCAATCCAGTCTTTTCATCAATTTCACCATTGGCTGGGTACAACAATAAGGTTGGGTATCCTTCGATTTCCACTGGAGTTTCAACGTCGTTATTAGAGTGATCAATATTGGCGATCACAACCTTGGATTCAGGGTTCTTAGTGTCGAAAATTTCGGCTAATTCTTCCCAAGTTGGTGCCAATTTTTTACAGTGTCCACACCATGGAGCATAGTATTTAACGAAAACATCCTTAGAAACATCTTCCAACACTTCTCTGTAGTTGTGTCCAACCAACTGGACGACTGGAGTAGCGTCAACTTCTTCTTCAGTTGGCAATGGTTGTGACTTGATAATAGGAGTTAACTTGTCATCGAGGAAATCCTTAATGAATTGCTCAATGGTTTCCTTGGAAGGACCATCTGGATTTGCGATTTGATCAACACCATATTTCTTATTCTCTTCCACTTTTTGGATAGCAAAAAGAGGAGTAATCTCAGGGTTCATGTTGATGGTTTCAGCGTGTTTACCGTAAAGAGAAGCATCTAAACCAACAAAATTAAGTTTACCTCTGTATTGTTTACCCAATTTTTCGAAGAAACCTGTGAATTCTTGTTTTTGTTCTGGGGTATTGTAGAAGTAGTATGCGAGTGGCAATGGGGATTTCATGTATAACACATAAGTGTCACCATTAATTTCACCGAAGTATGGAACAACTTCTTGCTTGACAAACGAGGTCAATGCTTCAGCATCAAGTTCACCGTCAAAAGCAGCAATGTCTTCGGGAGAAGATGGGTGGACGACAAAGTACTGAGCCTTAGAGGTGTCAAACTTGGCATTGGAGTATACTGAGCCCAACTCTTTGACGAATGAGCCATCAACAGAGTAAAAGGTAGAATCCTTTCTCAAAGAGTTGGCAACTTGTTCGTAGACTTCGTTTTCAACACCGGTAGGGTTGAATTCGAGGACATATGGCTTCTTTTGCAGGGTAATTGCGGCAGTGAAGAGGTCAAAGTCAGCAAGCTTTTGAACAGAAGGTAATGATTGTTGGACCATGTGTTCGGCGATACCAGCGGCGACTCTTGGACCTTCGTAGTCTTCCGATTCCACGGAACCACGGGTAATTTTTAAGGTTGGGTAACCCCTGATTCCTTGCTCAGCACATAACTGTTCTTCTTCGGTACAGTCGATTTGAACCAACTTAATCTTTGGGTGGGAATCGTTCAATAAATCAGCAGCCTGAGAGAATTCAGGTCCCAATTGTTTACAGTATCCACACCATGGGGCAAAGAATTCGGTAAGGACCAATGGATTTTCGTCGATGAAGGATTTGTAGGTAGCAGCAGTTAATTTGACGACGGCGGAGTTTGGGTCGGCAATGGCTTCACCATCAGCAGGACCACTGGCATTCACCAAGGAGACAACCGATAATAAGGTGGCCAAGGCCTGGGAGGAAAAAGTCCAGAACTTCATTGAATGAACAAGTGTTTAGTGGTAGTGATTATAACAGGAACGACGACTAGTGATGTAACTAGAGCTGGGGTGTTATAGTAGTAAATAATTCACGCGAGGACAACTTCTTATCTACTTTGGTAAACAATTATAGGAGAACACTGAATTGAACAACTGTCAAATTAATGATTAAGCGAACTTTTCAACTTATATATATATGGTCAAATTACTAAGCCCACAACGGAAAAATAGTTAAGAACACGCTGTTTTTAATGGCAGCCAAAACGCAAAAAATGTTAGTAGGAGTTGAGAGGCACACGATTCATGCAGATCATGTGCGGCGGGCCACAACACTGTGCGGGTATCCAATAAGAAGGGGGCAAGTGGAGCGATATTGATAGAAACCGGAAGTTGTAGGACCGGAAACGAATTCAATTCGAGGGTCTACGTGTGAATTTAGAGTTAAAAAGAGAATCCAGCAGAGATCAAAGTGGTAGAGAGATGAAATGGAACTCCATAAATTTGCAGTAATCGATCAATTAATCGAGACGCGTAGATAATTTACGTGGGACCAACCAGAATAAGGGTGGGCAGATCGAGGTACAGTACAGTGCGAGTTCGGGAATTGTTGCTTCATCAAAGATAATGTATCAGCAGAACGATTGAACGCGTAAACACGAGCTTGTAGAGGTGAATGAAGGATAGATGTGGTATATAAGAGTTTACATGACAAGTAGGTTTGGTTTTGACTCGTAACAAAATAGTTCATCTAGTTATAATTGAGATCCAGATTACAATAAATGTAAGATCTTAGATATTAGGCTAGATGTATTTTAAATGATTGGACAATGTCGAAAGATACTCATTTTAGCCACCAAGACTGGCTCTTACCGTCCCAGATCTGTGTATTGTACCAACTCCTTGTGGATTGAGGTGTACGAATCTTAACGCTGTCTATGTGATCTAAATGGAAAACTTTGAATCGGATGTATGAGATTACCCTGATACCTCAAAGCTTCCAGTTCATCTTACTCCCTTTCGACAATATATATGTTCATCTGTATTCCTTAAGTCACTCTATTTTCTTTCGCTCCTTTACATTTCTCCATAGATCATCTCACTCCATACACCTACATTGATTCGACCCCACAATTCCGTCTCATACATCTGCCAGAGCTTAGTGTGAATTTTCTAGAAACCTTTTAACTACCCTGAAAAATTTACCATATCTCCGTAAATATCATTACATGGTATTCGAAATGGCAAATACATTGTCACATACCCCATTGGATGTGTGTGATCAATATCAAATAAATCAAGAGGCATTCATTTGCCCATTAGTAGGTATCAACATTTGAGAGTGTGCCTTGAAGGCTCTAATGCTTCAATCAGTACACCTGAACAGTTGCAATACTCAAACAGGAAACATCGGTTCAGATATGCTGCACGTTTCAATATCGCACTATCAAGTAGTTGCTTGAAATCCGTAGTGTATAATAAATAGTTGCAATCATCAAACTGTCTTTCCTCATTCATCAAATACCAAAAAATTCCCTCCAGGAACCCCAAGTGTCCAAATCCACATCATAGATATATGCCATACTGTGTCTTAATGAGCTTTGCAAGTATTGAGGTTGGTAGTCATAAATCAACATCACCAAAGCCCATGTAAGAATGGCAAAGTATTTCCACGATGTGTTATAAACCCCAGCCTTTAATTTCTTCTGCTGAGTAGAATTGAGGTCCTTGAAAAGGATGGCTTCACCGGCATAATTGGTGAACTTTGGCTGAGCACATTGAAGATACTTGTCAAGCAAGATCTTCCCACTGGCAATCAACACTCTGGAAAAACAGTATAAAGTGATTTGGTGAGTGATACCAGGATGGAAGATGTTGAAATGCTGGGAGTATACAATCCATGAACCAATTCCACCCGAAATAAACTTGACCAACTTTTGGTTTTTGGTTCCAAGCAACGAATCATGTTCTAAAAGCTTACAGAACACTTTGTATACCACAGCAAACCCAGCCAATACCTCGGCATGATTGCGGGTTGCTTCTAATACTTGTTTGAATCTAGGTCCAAAGGGCCCAGACCGGTAAAGCAAACTTATAACCAAAGCATGCAGAAAACGGATCTTACCTCCATAAACAACACCATTTCGGGCGGATTTGATGATTTCCAAGAGTGGACGGTATAATGGATTGTTCAAGACTGAAGGCATGGTCAAGAATCAATAGTGTGGGGTAGAAGGTGATGGAGGAGGTTTTCCACAAAAATAATTCGCGGAGTCGAGAATTTGAAGTTCACAAGCCGGGATTACCAGAATATCAACTTGATTGTCTTTGAACGTGGAGTTTGACGGTGTTGTTTGGTGATGCTATTAAGGTCATAGCTATTATGTGTCGGGATCTGGTGTTTACATGATCACATGATACTGTCGTGGTAGAACGAGCACGTGATTTACGCGTGATCATGATCTTTGACCTAGCCATATCGATAGAAAGGATGCAGATGAACAGCGGTATTTAGTTCAAAATTATATTACTTGACCATTGGGAATAAGGCTCGGTGAGAGTTGGAATGGGGAGCTTTCATATAAAAATAGGCCTCTTCTTCCTCAGTCTTAGCTTCACTCTTACAGTACCTCTTTGACTTTTCACTTCTCTACGTACCTGAAGAATTCTCTATTGTACTGAAAATTGTCCCCTTTTGGACACACTATTAAGTTGCAGTTTTCGGGGTTTATCACTCTTCCACTAATTCCTGTATACAACTCGGCCCAATAATTACCAGCCAATTTAATTGAATTGGACGTCGAAGAAAGAATAGGGTTCCTGCAGGTACTCTATAGTGTGAATAGTAGAAAAGACGTTGGTCTCAGATATACACATTAAGTGCAAATTACGTATGGGATACTGGGTAAATGTAGGACCAGACATGGTAAAAAGTAGGAGTATTTTGGGTAAGATTTGGCTTCGAAAGTACATTAAAAAGTGCTATAGTATAGCAATTGTCAAGATGCACGTCTTAAAGTAATCTGTATTTTAATGAGATTGTCTGCCAGTCTCCAATAACCCTTTTGGATGCTTCCTCTGAATTTTTCAACCACTCTCTGGAAAAATTTTCGCCTACAAACCCTAATCCAGTGAGTGTTACTAACAAATTTTTTTTTGAGGAAACCTATAATTTCTTATAAAATTTTCAGTATCTACATTAGCTGCCCCCTACCACCACCAACCAGGCCCAAAACACGATTGTGAGTTCGAGACCATCGTATAGGAAACATCTCCCGAAACATCCATCCGAATCGTGCCACTCCCCACCAAGTTACTTGTGTTCTAGTAGTCGTCTTTCTGAGTCCGTCCTAGTTAAAAAAACTGCTAGTGTGAAAATCTCCAACAAGAATTCTTTCACCACCACCCTTTGAAATTCTTTTCAAAGTCATATTCACTACGAATTATAATCGTTTCGAATCGTCAGGCAAGCCATCAGTTGATCCTTCAACTCAATTACGTCAGTAACGTGATTCATTAAAAGTTTTTACACTTGATTCGGCTGAATACTTCCTACTTATTCACCACCCATTTCTACCAATAGAATTGTCCACATTTGCAACCAGTGAACACTCTACACTATCCCACTGTTTCAATTGCCATTCACTTCTAGCTCTTGTTCTGTGCCTGAAATCTCCCCTTTTCTGCAATCCATCAAGTCCCATACCAATGTCGTCATCTGTGTCATATGCCAACATTGCCGCCCAAGGTAAAGTTGGTGGCGAATTAGATCCAAAGGCAGCACCAGTCGCCCCACCTTCTGCAACTGAGGCTGGCGTTGAAGTCTCTTCGGAATCTTCTACTGCTGAACCAAAAGTATCCGTCAAACCCGACGGCGAATCTTCGACCGAAGAATCTGCATCTGCCACCGCTACTACCACTACCGCCACTTCTAGTAGTGAAACGCCAGCCAACGGCTCTGCCAAAAAGGAAAAGAAGTCCTTGGCTCCTGCTCCAGTTCCTACCAAGTCCGCCTGGGGATCACTCGTTTCCACCCCAGTTGAAGTCTCCACTGGTACTATCGCTGTTGATGAACAAAAATGGCCTACTCCTGATAAAGCCCCCCAAGCCGTTGAAAACCAAACTGGTGTTAAGGGCTACCAGCAAAAATTCATCAAACCTATCACCAACAAATGGGTTCCAATCAGTGCTAAAGTAACATTACCAAGTCCCAGAAATACCAACCAAAAGCAAAACAGAAACAGAAAGAGTAAAAGTTCAAACAAGTCGACAACCAACCCAGCATCCAACTCGGCCCCCCAAAATGCTAAGAAATCTAACCAACAGCAATCTACTGCCAACGGTTCTCAGCACATAAACAAAAAGGAAGATTCCGAAGTTGAATCCGACTCATCTCACCCTAATGCATCACTGGTCGATCCCTCTGAACTCAATGGACAAATCCCAGAAACTTCCGACATAAATAACATCAGCAACTACCCTAACGGTGGACAATATCCCCCAAACTTCAACCCACAATATCAAAAATTTAATGCTGGAGGTCCTCAACAGCAAAAGAGCTTTAGAAGGTTTCCTAACAATAGCACCAATGCTGCCAGTACAAATGGCCAACAGTTCAACAAAAGATTCAACAACCACCCTAACCCCAACCAACAACAATCACAAGTTCCAGGTCAACAACCAATTGCTCAACAACAACAAGCACAAGGTGTTCCCCAGAATGGTTTTTACCACCCACAACCATTTGTTCAAAACCAAAACTTCCAAAACTTCAATTCAAACCGTCAATTCAGACCTCAAAATGGACAGTTCAGACCTCATAATAGAAATTACCGTCCAAACAGCGGGTACCGTAATGGCGCTTTGATGCCTTCACAGCATTTAGGACAATTTATTCCTCAAAATCACTTGGTTCCTCAACATCAAGTACAAATCCCACCACCAATCTCTCCAAAACAAGATCCTCAGGAAGCCTTAACTCAACAAATCGACTATTATTTCTCGTTAGAAAACTTGATAAGAGATCTTTACTTAAGAGAGAACATGGATCAAAATGGATGGGTTTCGTTGGCTTTGATTTTGAATTTTAAGAGAGTTAAGATTATCATTAACGGTATTCAAAACTCCACTGAAGCTGATCAAGAAATTGACTTGAACTCTACCGTGTTGGATTCCATTAAGAACTGTGTAAACTTAGAAATTGATTACCTTAATGAAAAATCCGTCGAAACTGCCACCATTGATGACGTTAACTTGAGAGTTAAGGACAACTTTGAACAATGGTTGATACCTGCTCAAAGCAACACAAACTAATGAAGCTTGGCATTTGATTATTGCCTACACATAGGCTCATCCACACCAGCATGATTGAAAATGTATGATCCTAAAAGGCACTGTCCCAAAACATTACTCTATCTTACGAAGATGATGTTTGATCCTTTTTTGAAAGAGTGGCTCTTCTCGTTAATGAACTTGACGAAGTTGCATTTACTTTTGATTAGTTGAATCATTGTTATGCTAAACATTCAGTAAAAGCGTTTGATTCTATTATGATTCATATTGAACTGTGATTCATGTGAAGATCATAGAATGTTATCCTTTCACGAACCTTGTCGGTAATTTTTTAAGCTGACCGATGAATTTGCTACATTTTTTATTCATTTTCTGAAAATTTTGATGGTTACAAATTCTTCAAAAATAAAAGACAATGCTTAATCACAAGCTTCAATTTACGTTTTATGCTTTTAGATTTGTGAATACTCAAGTATTGGTCTTTCTCCCTCTTATAAGATATGGTCAAATTATGATTGCTTGCCTATTCAATGAGTCTACCTACACATACGCCACTCAAGCATCACTCGAAAAACACACCAACCACATTCGCAATAAACCATCTCCAAAAACAGAAAAAAAAATTCAACATCTCTTACCCAAAATTATTTGTAAATATCTTCATCTTGATGCTCCAGACTTGTTACATCTTAATATCTATTCCAGAACATCTTTACTTTTTACTATTTATTTGTTTGCTCTATATTATATTTATCATATAAATTCGGTTGTATTTAGTCGATGTCAGCAATCTCTCAATCTCTCTCTTTTTGACTTTTTAAGTAACGTTCATAGACTTACCAATTGATGTAGAAAATACTAGGACGGACCGATGTAAGAAGAATAAACTGGTGTGCCATTTGCAAAGAACTTTGTGAATTGCTGAGAGTAAGCAAGTTGATTACTTGTTGCATTCTCATTATTCGGTTAATTTTTTTTATGAAAGCTGAAATTATTTTATCGTAATATTAAGAGACTATTACAAATTATTAACCATAGAAATGAGATTTAATGTCAGACTCTTGATTAAAATTTGGCCCAGGTCCACAACTTTTCACCAGGGTTAACAATTTCTCTTTCGTTTTCAACAAAATAGGCACCCTTGCCTTCACCTTGGGCAGCAACGACTTGTAAGTAGTAAAAGAACTTCGATGGAACAAAACCTTCCGAAGCCCAGGTAGACTTAAATTCTGCCAAAGCTTCTTCGGCAGTCTTCTTAGATGCAACTTCCAATTTGACATTATGGTTTTTGGCATAAGTGTCCCAAACTTGTTGTATAGTGACAATATCAGAGTAAACTCTGATGGAGTCTGGCAATTTAGATGGGTCTGGGTTGGTGGCAATTGCAGCAATGACTCTACCAATATCAACATACTTGGACACGGAAACCTTTTGGTTGGCGTCACCAAACAAGTTAACGGTGTTGGTTTGAGCATCGACACCGTAGTGGGTAGCAATTTCGTACGTGAAAGAGGTCTCATGTGCGAAGAAAGAGGTGGAGATGTCAATGACTTTGAGACCAGCTTCACGAAGTTTTTTTGAGTGGTTCAACTTGATTTCCAATAAACCAGGGGCAACCGATTGAGCAGCAGCAACATCAATACCAAACTGAGATGGGATGAAAGCCTTTGGCTTGACGGCCTTGGCAATGGTTTCAATGTTGGCGAACAACTCTGGTTCTGGACGAGTCAATTCGACAATAACATCGACTCCCTTCAATTGTTTGATGACAGCATCGGTGTCAGCAAGATCAGCCTGGACGTATTTGACTTGATCCGTCGATTGTTTGTTGGCTTTGGTGGTAAGGGCTATGATTGGGAAAGCAATCTTGTCAGCGAAGAGCGATGAAGTCAAGGCATCGACCGTTGGTTGACCCAAGGTACCAGAAAGACCAATGATTGCGATGGAAGCCATTGTGATGTGAGATATGGATAGATTGTAGTGGGAGAAGTGAAGTGATACTTTATGAAAAATTGTCCCCACAATAGTGGCGAAAGGATTGGTATTTATACTCAACTCAACGCAACCCAACCCAACACACTTCTCCACAGCCGTACACAAGTGGATCTCCACAGGTGCGGCATATAGATTACCAATCTTAGTAAAGATTTGGTTGCGAAATCGGATTTGATTGCGTGAAAATTACTAAGAAGGTTTAGGGGAAAAATGGCTCTCCAGCGAATGTGAAGTTAATCAAGGGTCCCTTTGGAGCACAAGTACATCCCGTACACTCAACTATTCTTATGGGGGTATTCTCAGTCTAACTCATCAATATTGCACTGTCTGAATTGTCCTTGCTGCCTATTCTTAGTGATGGTTAAGTGAGGGTACAAATCGGAATTTTTCGCGTCATCACCTGCTTAGTTATTTCTCTCTCAATTACTAAGGCTTTTGTAATCCTTCCATATACTTGACGGTACATCGGAGTTGATTCTGGGGATACGATTGACAAATCCGACGTTTGTGTTCTAAGGACGACGATCTGTCCCTTGTAAGCCACTGGTATTTGTAAACAAAGCATTATGTAATGGACTTTGTTTCCCATGATTTAATATTACTCTTACGATCGCTTACCTATATTAAGTAATACAAGGACGATTACGAACAGAAGTAAGTAAACATGATGACACATATTCGGGCTTGGTGATTGATTTCTAACTAGTCAAACGCATTCAACTGCTTGACTAATCCAGAGCAGCCAAGCTAGCTTCGAATAGCGTAATCATTCGTAGGTAACCAAAGTCCACTGTGAATTTGTAATCTGAAACTCCTTGCCCATGAGACACTGTAATGGCAACAATTTTCCTGGTGATCGTTCTTCTCTTTACTTTTAGCGACTACAACCTACACGAATATCAATAGTTACATCGTGAATTGATCCTATGTAAAAAGCAAAAATCAAAAAGATTAAGTACACCAATTAATAAGGGTGCGTTGTTGTAGAATTAGAACAAACATTAGAAAAGAATGTACGTTGGGAATGGATGCAAAATAGATAATTATATCAATAGCTATACCAGACAAAATTTCATCGGCATACTATGCCAAAATATTAACAAGGTCGTGACAACCTTCATCATGCTAAAGAAACACACGAAACACCCGGCTCCACTATAAGAACCATACTCTCACATATACTCGAAACTGCCAAAGCTTCTTCTGGCAACTCCATTAATATCAAACATCAAGATTCCTGCATCCTGACACCCAACCAAGATTTTGCAATCGTCGCCATACCTGGAGTTACAGAAATCTACTCCCGCAAGATCCATTTCACCATGAGTATGGTTCACCGATTGTTGGTATGGATCATCGCAATAGTGTGAGTAAGGAGAGTAGGTGTCTGCCAAGGACCTTTGGCGAGTGTTGCCTCCATATGCTGAAGATATGGCAGTGCTTGGTCTGCTTGGATGCGATACATAGTCCAAATTGTCGTACACATACTGTAAATGGGCATCGATATCGGGATTGGTATCGTCATAGTCATTGGAGGTTGCATTTTCCTGGTACGAAAATGATGGTCTTTGAGATGATGTGGGAGAAACACCGGGATTTCCGGTAGAATTTGACTCGCCATTAGTCCTGTTCCACTGGGGATAGTTGAACTTTGGAGGCGATAAGTATCCTGGCTGTTTGTTTTCCAGAACAGCGGGTGGTGGGGGAGGAGAGTAAAAGTAATCCTTAAAAAGGTGAGGGTTCACATTCACCAAATAATCGTAATCATAGACTAACGGGGCTGTGAAAGATAAATGAGAACTGTCCGGTCTATCGTTGAATACATTGATAGGATGATGAGTAGTGGTTTTGACGGGGATGTCTTTATGGTAGCTCTTCTTCGGACTGTTGTGTTCTTCGCTTTCCTCGATATCGAGATCTTTTTGACTTGAAGTTCTCTTATCATTTTCATTGATGCGCATATTATTATACTCCCCGAATTGATCTAAGGCAAAAGGCACCACAATCACTTGATGCTCATTAACGTTGTTATAGTCCAATTTTCTCAAGTCTATCACATGTATTCTTCCAACATGCTCCAGTAGTATCAACAAATCGTTCATGTCACCAGCTGGCGAAAACCTGGACACTCTGAATGCACCAGATTGGTTGCCGGGCCTGGTCGATTTAATCGACATTAGAGGTGTGTTGTCCTTGATGTTTCTGATGTCATACAAAAGACAGGTACCATCCTGGAACACTGTTGAGAATATGTTACCGCTGGAATGGTAAGATATACCGAACCCTTGGACGTGACCTGTCTTGATGGTATTGATATTGCTAGAGTTGCTTGTAGGGTCCACCATGAAGATGGAAGATGAGTCACCTGCCACCGTGAGAATCTTTGGGTCAACAGGGTTCCGGACTACATTATTAAGACAAGTGTCCACCTCACAGTTGATCTTGTTGTTGATCGATATGTTGCTTCTATTATTGATGTCGAGGCAGTAAAGATTACTGTCATTATTGCACACATAACTTTCATAATGCGACGACGACTTGCGGTAGATGGTGACATCGTTGTTGATGGTTTCTCCAAACCGCACTGTCTTGGTAATGTCAGTGTTGGGACTGTAGAACAGAAATAATCCCTTCTTTTGGCCCAGTACTGTGGAACCGGTACTAGTTCCAGGGGCCTTCAAAGTCTCCATTTTTTGCGTGTAAATGTTCGACGTGCTCAAGATACCACCTGTTACCACCATACCATCACTGCTATGGCTGAAACATCTCGGACAATAGTTGAACCGGCAATATTGTGAGGAAGAGATGGTGTTGGAATGCGACGGACTTGTAGAGCCGAAACTCAACTTGTTGACCAGGTCGTTCTGGGTGTAGAAAACGGAGTCAGACGTTGAGTCATACTTGATCAAATCTCGAAGCTGCCAGTGCTTGACAGAAGGGTTGACGCCCGCAACATACCTGGGGTTGGGTTTAAGATATTTGTATGAGTGGAAGTACTTGTGGAAACATTGGTGATAGCTGTCGTTTTTATACTTTTTGGAATGCTGGCTTTCCTGGAAGTCATGCTGGGGCTTCTTCCCGCTGTGGTACGGCCGACTTCTGTCGATTGTCATTGATGCTAGGACTGGATAAGTTTCTGGTGAAGATTGAGGGGGAAGTTCAGGGAGAGGGGGTGAATACGGTATATATTGTCCTTTTTGCCCAGAAAAAAAGAGCCAAATTGTGGTAGTAATTCAATGATTCGGTTTATGGTGTTCAGAAGCGTTAAAATGCCGTTTTAAATACACTTTTTCAGTCCACTAGTTGTCGACTTCCTTGTCTTTTTGGTTGTTCATCCAAGATTAATGATGTGATTTCAATCTTGGGTGTCACAAAGTCATCCTTGAGAGCCTTTCCTGCACACGGTTGGTATGCCGTGCTGCCTGGAAATTTGTTCAGATGTGGGGTCACGGGTGGATTGGGAGCGCGCGGAAGCCGTGCCAGCCAAAACCTTCACAGTTGCTGGGTTCCGAACCGCAGTACTGGAGTTACGCACTGTGTAGGGGTAGGTAGGTTGATTACGGTGGTCTAGCCTTAAGCGTGGAAAATTTGGTGGCATTTCAGATGTTTTTTGCGGGGTACGTTTGGGGTAACTGGTGCTACAGATAGTGATCTTGTGAGTGTGTGACCAAAAAAGTGTCGTGCATTAAATTGCGATAAGGTCACGTGCGGGTTCTTATGTAAGCATGTAGAATTTGCAGCAATAAGGTCAAGATCAGACCATAGTAGTTAGCGGTTAATTAGGGTTGAGTGCTGGTTAATGGGCTACAAAGTCGATGGAAGTACAAGAATCTTTTTTATAAAGTCTAAACCATTATTCATTCTCTCAATTTTCGGGATCTTTATACGTGCTAGGACGAGGTCTGGCCCAGTTAGAACCTTCACTTAAAGATCCATATTTAAAGATGTTTTCTCCTGTAAAGGCATCAACACCCTTTGCAGCCATACCGAGGCCACAGAGATAGCCTTGGCCGCCAGCACCATAGTTGTGAATGACGACCTTACCATCAATAATCTCCTTTTCTATTCTGGCACCCCCGGTTCTATATGGTCTAGCGCCAGCCACCACTCTGAGAATCTGGAGGTCCTCCCATTTATTTCCAAGAGGGTTCTTTTCGAGAAGGTCTGGAAGCAACGTGGTTGTACGCTTCAAGATATCCTCGGTCTCAGATCCATAGGTGTTGGCGTCGAAATTGTTGTTTTGATAGATTCCGCCAAGAACCACCTCATGGGTGTTGGAATCAGGTCTCAAGATAACATACGTAGTATCCTTTCCAAACTGAGAAATACCTTCTTTGATATAGGGGGCCAGGATAACCACGACTTGGCCTCTGGCTGGCATGGCCAATGGATCTTGAACACCTCCGAGAGTTATGGATCCAGTACCACTACAATTGAAAACCACCTTGGTATCAGCTTCAAAAGCGTCTTTAACATGTTCGAACTTGCCTCTCTTGACCAGAACCCCCTTGGCTGATACGTATTGCAACAAGTTATGAATAAGCAATGGACTATTGAAGCTCCAAGAATAGTATTTGATCCCCAACTTGGCACCCTTGATATGGTCTGGAGGAGTCACCAACTCGAAATTCTCGATAAAGGCTCTGAGTTTGTCGAGGTATGTTTCACTGGGAACATCATCCAAGTATTCGGTCGACCATAATCTTCCAATTCCAGTTTTGACTCCTCCCAAAGCAGTTTGGATCTTCTCAATGTTTTCATAGGTGTATCTGCTATACTGCAAGTTTCCTTCATCGACGGCAGCACTAAACGATGCTCCAGCATAGGGGGAAGCATATTTGATGGACAAATCGCCAGGCATGAATTCGGCAGTGATTGAGATTTTTTTCGGATCGACTCCCCTGTCAATCAATTCAAAAGTGGTGTACAAACCGATGATACCGGCACTGGTAGTTAGTAATGAACATGAACAAAAAATTAACAAGAAATCGAAAAACCATTGGGAGAGCCTGCTTATAGGCTTGTTTGCTCTGAAAGAAGGTACTGGATTCAATTGAGGACCAACACATGCTGTGTCAAACTCAATTGGCTTGAAGTCCCGTCTATTGTTCAATTGACTGTTCTTCATCATACCAATAGTCGACAAGTATCTCAATTTCATATACGATGAAACCACATTTCAATACCAATTCCTTCTCATCTTCAGTGGCTATTATGTTTGTATTATTATTTATTAGTACATACCCAATTATAACGTATTCGGACATTGTGATCGTTGGTTATTCAATTCTTGAGTCGGACCCCGCGCCCCTCCTTTATATATAATGTGGAGCGGAATCGGAAAGATAGGACCGAGGGGGGGAGGGGGATTCAATGATATTGCCCCATTTGGTTAAGACCTGGATCAACCTGCCAAAGGTGCAGTTACTGCATATCGAGTGATGAAGCCCCTGCAGCCGACTGCGCCGTGCATTGTTGATGGGTTCATAGACACGGCAATCAAAACTCTAAATTAGAAGTTCAAAGCTTGTTTATCACTCTCGCACTCTCAAACAAATGCATCCTTGAGTTCAAATCGTCTCATTCGTATTAAATCAACCCACTTAAGGTCAATCTCTCCAAAAATGGAGGTAAATCATCCCTTCTAATCTCAATCACCGAACTGTCAAAACTGTCAATCCTGACTTTAGCACCTGAAGTGGTTGCGAGCTGTTGGAACGCTACACTAAATGTGTTCAATCTGGTAGTAACGGTATCGCCACTACCTTCTTTCGACTTCTTTTGTGACAATTTCGATCTGGTGGTGTTGTCCATTCCTCGAGGATACTTTGGTGCCAAGCCTATGACTAAGTAAGTATCACTAGTGACATCCAAACTGGCCACCACCAATGGTTTCAACGATTTGTTCTGGTTCATGAAATCCAACTCGGTGATGTTCTCCAACAACCAGGATCCCAATTTGGATAAGAGCAATGGATTGTTGAAGATCTTTAAGTCGGGTATTGAACCATCGTTCAACACACAGAGTCTATACAACCGGAGATTCTTCATCAACTTTCTTTCTAAGAGCGACATTCCAGTCCTAAAGATTATCTGTTGAATTTGTTTGGCATGTTCAAGTCCCTGAAGTAATAGTTCGAGTCCCTTGGGTTTTTTTAATGCACTGATGCTAGATCTATTGGTGTTGGTGTTAGTATTGGTGCTCATATTAAGAGCATCCCAAGATGACCAGAAATTATTTACCCAAGCCTTTTCTTTACGATCTATTCTTTCCTGTATTCTCTCATCTTCATCTTGTAAATCTCCCAAATCCTCTTCGTTTTCCGCAGAATTGATCCCATTAGCATCTGTTCCATTCAAAAACCTTTTATCTAGTTCCAACAATGCAGTTAATGATTCAACACATTCCATAGCCGATAATTGACCTGTATATCCGAAGGTCCTGATGAATCCATCTCTCACAATTCCTTCCAATCCATATAGAGGTAAGTATTTAGTGAAGATCAGTGGCAATTGTTTCTTTACACGAATATCCATGTAAAGCCATTTTTGTTGCGCTACTGCCAATGACACTCCCATTTTTGCAAATAATTTGTGTAGTTTTTTCTTTCCGTCCTCAGTCCAAAGATTCAATTTGGAGTTGACATGACTTGAATAGAAGAAAGAATCATATAATGTCCAATGACGTAACAAGAACAAATGATAATCTCTTTCAATGCTTAATGAAGTAGAATCTGCTGTTTTCAGGTCAGATCCGTTGATGCTTTGATTTGAAGGGTTCAATCTTAGCACCTCATCCTTATACAATGGTTGCAATTTGTCATAAACTTCAGGAAAATGACTGTCTAATGACGAGGTACCAATAATTGCAAGCCACAAGTTTTCGATACTGGTTTCACCAATTGCTGATAGAAATGCATATATCGTCGCGGTCGTAGTCGTCATAATGGTTGTACCTTGGTTATAGTATGTTTGAATGGTGTCCTCAAATTGTGATTTCTCTTTTCTGCGCTGTTTCTTCATCCTTTTTGTTTTTTGTTCTATCATTTTGCGTTTTCTCGACGTTGTTTCCTCCGAATCCTGAGAGTTGATGGTCACGTCATCGTCAGATTCTATAATTATCTCTCCATCGCTACCTGTAGACGTGGTAGGATTATCTTCATCTGTGGCAACTTCATCATCCAGAGACTCATCAGATTCGTCGCTATCATCATAATTTTCCACAAGCTGCGTATAAGCGGATTTCTCAACGCTCAAGTTGGTGTCTATAAACCCATCGTCAAAACATGTAATCATGGACGAACCGAACACATTATCCAAATTCCACGGCCTGTGGCCGTCCATGATATATATTTTTCTTCTCAATCCCACATTATTTGCTCTCAACGGGTCTTTGGTAAGATCATCGCTGAGATCGTTATCGTTTCTGATGGTATGGTCTCGTACTAAGAAATCATCCGGATTCACTTCGAAAAACGTTTCCAAATCCAACATGGCACCACATCCGATCAATATCACATTGGTGACATCGGTGTCAAGCTTGGAATGATGGGCTTTGAGGTCAGAATACCCCACCACAGGTATCAATTGGTATTGAATCAATTCCTTTCTCAAGAGTAAACTAAGAATTTTGGCAGCACACAAGGCATCGATGTTAAGACAGGACACAAATATGACTAGTTTACACGTAGAATGCGATAGTGATGTTCTCTTGATCTCTCGGAACGTCTGCAAATACTTGTCTGGTGTTATGTACATCCTGGTGTGATGTTGAAATAGTAACTTGGTAGTCTTTTTATTGAGTTAAAGGGGTGATTTTTGACGTAAAAGACTCAAGAAAAAGCGAATGTGATTGAACTAATGTTTCTGATTCACAACCCTGTTTTGGAATGCTTGGACCTTGGTTGGTTGATGATCTGGTCCTTGTTTGTTGTGCTTCACAGTCGTTCATTGGTGATGAGAATCTACGCGTTTAACGTTTTCAAAGTTTGGTGGTCCTGCAGATAAAATGATGGAACGCGTTCAACAATGTATGAGCATGTAGGGCTAGAGATGACTGGATTGAAAAAGAAGGCAGTAGTGGAGAGTAAAGATGGATTAAAGGTGTTGAAGCCAGAGATGTAATGACAAGGTGCTGCTCTGTAAAAGTTTCACAAAAATCGGATGGAAATTGAAGAAATTGCTTCGACTTGAATTCTAGATAAAGTGCACATTTGGGTGCAATAAAAAGAATATAAGTACTATTGTTGGGGTGATTGTTTTGTAGAGCAAAGATGGAACACAGTTTGATATAGTGGCTTTGTGGTAGATTAATTGTGAACTAGAAAAGCGGCTGAAGCGATTGAACCACGTTATTGTCGAGATGTTCAAAAAGTAATTGAACAAGTAATAGGCAATAAAATTAGTAGGATGAGGACGAACAGTTTTGTAAGAGAAAAGACAAATATTGTAAGTATAAAGAGCTCACAACTGCCAAGCTTACTGGATATAGAGGAAGCAGACGCAAGATACAGAAATATTGATATTTTGCAAATTTCATAACATTATAATATTATAATATTATCAAAAAAGTGACCAAAGAATAAAAAATTGTAATTTTGTAAGGATCGGAAAAGCTTAGAGTAACTCAAGCTCAGAGACAAAAAACCTTATGCCACTTTGGAAAACCCACAGTCCCATTACTCAATCATATACAAGTTCAATCCAAACCGTCACCTTATCAAGATCATTCCCTTCAAGCTCACAGTTCAAAGTTGTGTTCAGACTTGTAAGCTTATCAGACAGTCTGTGAACTTCTCTGAAGTCAAAAAAAAAGAGAGCCTAGTGTTAAGACCAGAAGTTGCTCCCTTTTGAATAGAAAGAAGAATAGCTGAAGCTGTTTGAAGTCGAACGAATTTGAATAGCACTATAAGTTTAGTAGTTAGCTCCCAAGCTTTGATATACATCAGATTAGTCATATTTCAAACTCTATCAAAACAGACTTTGCTGAACTAAAGCAATGTCTTCAATCTATTTTGGGCTGAAAATGTCGAGATGGTTAAGACCGCCTTTTATTCAGTTTTCTTTCAATCTGTCATTAGTCTTTCTAACATCTTGGTTTTTGCAACTTGCGACTATATGCAGTATAACGATGAGCTATTTCCCAAGCACGTGAATATGAGCCTATATACACGTGACTGGGATCACGTTTTTGGAAAAATGTTTGTATTTTGGCAGATAACGAGGCTTTTCCAAACTATATCACTGGGCGTGTGGCGTAGTTGGTAGCGCGTTTGCCTTGCAAGCAAAAGGTCATTGGTTCGATTCCTATCTCGTCCATAAGATATATTTTTTGCATTTTCATTATTCTTTTGTCATCTTGATTGTCCCAAATTCAGTAACAGCCTTTCGTACTTGCTAACAATCGCATTGATCAATCCTGTATAAGTCTGGTTTTTTCTTGTTGCTTACCCCACATTTAAAAGTCTTGCTATTAAGACAAGTTGTAGAAGGGTAGTGCGAACGTTTTTGTGGGGGATGGTGGAGGATTCTACAACCGTTGAGATGATCTTTAATAGTACAAGGCTCGATTATTATAGACTACGTCATGAAGATCGGAAGTATCTGGGGTAGATGTATACCCCAGGTCAAGGTGCGTTCCCCCACGTTTGACGAGAAGTTTAAAGATTGTGGAGATGTGGGGAGATGCTTAGATCTGGACTAAAATTATGTGAAGACTGTCCCCCAATAGTTGTGAAGGGTCCCCCATTCCGCCCCCACGTAGCCTGGGGTGGGCCATCGGTGGTGAAAAAAAGTGGGGGAGCACACCCTGGGTCCTGCACCTGAGCCCCCACGCGAGTCAATATCACTTTTTTTGAACTATAACCAGGCTTACATGGGGGCGCTTCTCGCAATAATTATTTGACATACATTATCAGAAATCAAAGGGACATGAACGACTCTGCGAGGCTCCTTATTGATAGAGTATATAGATAAAGTCAATATCCGCTTGTTTTGTTTATTTATTTAGCATAAAGCAAAGATCAAAAGAAGTCGCTGTTAATCATGACTGAGACTGAAAAAGATACCTTCGCTTCTTCAACCAGTTCCAAAAATGAGGAGGTGTTGAGCATAGCACTGGATCCCGAGACCAGAAACATCAAGCCGTACCAGCAGGTGCTCAAGGGGTTCAAGTTCAGAAACTTGTTTGAAAAGGTCGAAGAAAGACCAACTCCTCCTCAAGTATACAACTGGAGAATCTATTCTACAGCACTCATGGCTTCCGCTGCTGCTATCATCATTGGTTACGACGGTGGTTATATCGGTGGAACGGTGGCGTTGGATTCATTTAAACAGGAGTTCGGTTTGGATAACTCGCCCCACTCGAAATTCATTATTTCCAATGTAATCTCCGTGTTCCATGCCGGTTGTTTCTTTGGTGCATTGTTTTCATATCCATTTTCCTACTATGCTGGCCGTAGGATTCCCTTGATTTTTGCTGCTGTTCTTATCACTATAGGATCTGCCATCATGTTGGCAGCTTCTGGAAAGAATGGTCTTGGTCCTATCTACGCTGGTCGTGTTTTAGCAGGAATCGCCGTGGGATTTTCCACCAATTTAACTGTCGTCTACATCTCCGAAGTAGCTCCACCTGCAATCAGAGGTCAGCTCACCAGTTCCTACGAAATAGGTTGGAGAGTCGGTGATTTGGTCGGGTTCTGGATCAATTATGGGGTAGATTCTCATATTAAAACTAGCAAAAAGCAATGGCTTATTCCGTTTGCTATTCAGCTCATCCCCAGTGGTTTGTTTTTGCTTGGAAGTATCTTCATGAAGGAATCTCCAAGATGGTTGTTCCAAGTTGGTAAATACGACCAAGCCATCAAAAACTTGACCTGGTTTAGACAATTACCCGAGGATCACGAATACATCATTTACGAAGTTAATCAAGTCAAAGAATCCATCGAAACTCAAAAGACAAGAGTTGGCTTGGGTATTTGGGATCCATTTTTCGAGGTTTTCTTTAGAAACAAAAGGATTTTGAGAAGGTTGTGTATCACCTGTGGTTTATTCATTTTTCAAAATTTCTTAGGTATCCAGTCTATCAACTACTACTCCCCTATCATTTTCAAGGGCTTAGGTGTCAAAGGCACCAATGCCAGTCTTTTCTCCACCGGTATGTTTGGTGTGGTGAAATTCTTCTGTACTTTCATTTATATCCTTTTCATTGTTGATACAGTCGGAAGAAGACGTGCTTTCATGACATCTGCTGCCGTGTGTTCAATTTGTTTCTGGTACATTGGTGCTTACTTAAAGGTGAACGATCCAACTCTTCCCGGTCATGAGGCCGGTCCAGGTGGTAGAGCTGCTATTGGAATGATGTACATTTGGATTGCTTCATTCATCTTAGCGTGGTCTGGAGGCCCATTTGTGGTCGGCTCAGAAGTATTTGACCAGAATATCCGTTCGTTTGTGCAGGCCATTAACGCAGCTGTATCTTGGGTTCCAATTTTCGTTACGTCCAGATACACAACCAATATGATTGATAAAATGCATTACGGTATTTACTTCTTCTTTGCATCATTAGCGGTATTGTCCATTCCATATGTTTATTTCATGGTCCCAGAAACCAAAGGTATCGCATTGGAAGACATGGATAAGTTGTTTGATCCAAGCATTAGTGCCCATCGTGCTCATAAGATCGTGTTATCAAACATCAGAAGCGATCCTAACAGGGAGCATCACAACGTGGACTTGTTCAAGGCAGATACCAACAAGTCTCATGATGAAAACGGAGTTGAAAGAGTTGATAATGACTTGCTTGAGAAAGTCTAATAGTTGGAACAAGTCCATTGTAATAATTGGAAAAATAATATGGTGTTCAATGACAAAAGCTATCGTTTTATAGAATGGCAAGAGTATAATGAGGTATGATAAGTAATAAGATGTTGATTGCATAAGGTTAAAGGTTATTTTTTGATACGTCGATGGCACCCCTGGATTATGAACTTGGTCTCAGGTTCTAGCGTTAGGAGACATGAGTAGACTAATACGAGCTGTAGTAAAAAGGTACGTGATCGTTCGAATTTGCGATTAGTAAGTTCTGCAGTTACAATTCAGATGACTCATCGTTACAGATGATGTTCAAGAGGAGAACACTAGGCATAATTCGAAGCAGCATCAAAATATTAGTGGCTGCAAAATTATGACTGGATAATTTTGGTAGAGCTGCGATTAATTAGCCGATTGGGCCAGGGTACATTTCCATTAATAATCGCATGCTTGTTATTATTTCAAGGTGTTCATGAAAGGAATGTGGAGGTATAAGGAGTCGATTTATAAGCGGGTACTTTTGTAGTTTGCTCTAGAGTAATTCTTTGTTGGAGGCGCACTCGAACATTTATCCATTGGTTCCGGAGGGTGATCTTCTTGCAAATTGTGTTGCCAGATAGAGTCTATAGTTTAAATCTGCTTGGATGCGTTTTGATGTTTTTAATGCATATTCAGCATGTTGTTCATTCAAGATAATTAATTTCAGTTGGTTCCTTTTAGGGAAAAACGGCAGACGGAAAAGGATCAAGAAGTGGAAGGATTTAAAAAATTATTGCTCTTACCCCCGGAAATGGCGTTTGAACATGTGATCTGTGGAATAATAAGTGGTGATACTTGCCAACTCGATCTTAATGTTAGAGTTGAGGGTTGCCATGATACTTGGACGTAACATCAGGTATGAGGATTCAAACTATGTCTTATCTATCCTTATGATCCTTTTGCCTCTAGACTTGTGACCATTATTCATGACCAATTATTCAATCTTCTTCTTCTTAATTTTATCATTAACATTATGAATTTTGTTGTGCCTGATAAGTAGGCCCATTTTCTTAATTCCGACTGAAACATGCGCGAGCATCACATGACTCGGCTAGCGGATTTCCCGGAGCATCTTGAATCAGTGACATCCGACCCAATCTGGTGTCAAACAAAGAACCCTTGCCCAAGTATATTTGATGATATAAATAGCTATAAACCGCTACAGAAGATCTTTTGCAAACTCCTTGGTACGGATGCAATGGCAACCAATAAACTGGACCAACGGCCCGTAGAATCGGGCGAGTCCACGCCAGATACGGCAACAAGACATCCGAATCAATCCACCTTTACTTCCCCAAGTGGTGCTAACCAAACCGATGATAAGAACCTGACCCATCCCCCGCAACAACCTTCAGAAGAGCCCCGTGTGCAGTCATTGGAAGAAGATGACGAAATAGAAGATGATGATGACGACTACGATTTCGACGACGAAGACGACGAAGCGTTAGAACAAAATCCGGTTGATATCAGCTCGCAATTTGATGGCTCCTTAAACAGAAGCTCGTTTTCTTTACCACATCTAAACCGCAGATTGTCCAAAACAGATGCTAATTCTATCGTTGGGGGAGAGCCTCTCGACGATGTTTATGATGAACTTTCGACGAGCTCCAAGGTATCGAGATCAGGCTCCGAACAGCCTATTTCTGATGCCCGTAAACCCGCCGATACTCAAACGGTGAAGAATGCGGATAGGAGGGAGTCAAGGTCAGATACCAAGAATTCAGCCGAATACAACCAGTCGCCCAAGGTTTTCTCGTTCTCCATGCCTTTTGGTGGGCTTTCAGGGGTCAGATCCAACTTGTATAAGCAATTTCAGTCCTTCAAATTAGAGTCTCATCTCCCTATCATTGGCAATAATAACAGCGCGGAGGCTAGTTATATCGAACAACTCAAACATGAGATGAATCTTAAGTTGGAAAGACAACAGTCAATTAGTACGCTTGATGATGCCAACTATTTCAGAAGAATTAAGTCCACTGACAACGTTCGTCTTCGGGCTGTAAAACACTCTATCTCAGCCAACTTGGGTGAGATTTTACCTGATTTTAAGCAAAAGAAAAAATGGGAAACAATTTTCAATGAGATTGATGGTAACATAGTGATTCTAGGAGGTTACCGTGGTTCTATTTTGAGAAGTAAGAAAACACACAAACGAGTTTGGATCCCTATCAAGGCAGGTTTCAATTTGAGAAAGATAGACTTGCTTATTGGACCTAAACCCGAGGATGAATTGAAGGCCATGGATCTTATTTACCCCGATGGTGTGTTAAAAAATATTGGACCAATCGACATCTGTAAGAAATTGATCAAAAAACTTTCAGCCAATCCTAAGACCAATGTAAAGGAATTTGGTTACGACTGGAGGTTGAGTGCAGACATAACCTCAAAACAATTGGAGGAGTTCTTGGAAGATATATACAAAAAAACTGGAAAACCCACCTTGGTAATTGCTCATTCCATGGGAGGGTTAATAGCACATGGAGCAATGAATCGAAACCCTAAACTATTCAGATCTATTGTTTACGTCGGGGTACCGAGTGAATGTCTTAATATCTTGGGTCCAATCAGATTTGGAGATTCGGTTATATTAAACGACAAGATTTTGACTTATGAAACCAATTTCATGATGAGATCAAGTTACATTTTCTTACCTTTAAGTGGTAGAGTATTCGTGAACAATGATACCAAAGAACACTTTGATTTAGACTACTTCGATGCAGATACTTGGGTGGAATACAATCTCAATCCATTGGTTGCAAAAAAGAGAAAGTTACTTGAAGATCAGAAGAAGGAAAACCCATCCCAACTTACTCTTTCAAATGAACCAACAGGTCCCATTCCAATCATCAATAGTATCAGTAACAAGCTCAAACATTATAGATCCATTTCGATGAATAGGAGGTTTAAACCAGCGTCCTTTGACGAATTAAACACTTCAACTTCGCCGACCCTAAATTCATCTACGAACAGTCTTAGTAAGAATCTGTCACCAAAATCACTGTGGTCTCCGAAATTTGGAAGTTCAAAAGCCGACTCGTACCCCTCAATTCAGGGACTGGTGGGTGTCAATCCCTATCCTGAATTCAATGGTGAAGATGAAGAGAACCCAACCACAGAGCCTCATTCTTTTACCTTCACTGAGTCGTATGACTATTTGGTAGATACTTTGAGACGTGCCAAAGCGTATGTGTTATCCTTAGATTATAAAGCAGAACTTGAGCCCGAGTATCCCCCTGTGGCAGTAGTTTATGGGAACAAAGTGCCATCTGTCAGAGGATCGCAGGTTCGTGACTTACAAGATATTAAAGATGGAAACTATTATGAATTCTACTATGGCCATGGAGATGGTGTGGTACATCAAAAATGGCTCATGCCAGAAAGAAAGGGGTTCTCGCCATATGACGAAATTACCGGAAGAGGTCAGATAGTTGGAAAGTTTGCTAGTGAAAGTGGACATGTTAATTTGATGACTGACTTCAAAGCCATGGGAAAAGCACTTAGTGCTGTATTCGAGGCTGAGAAGATATGGAAGAAAAATAAAGCAATGGTCAAGGCTAATACTGTGACGACATTAAAGATCCCAATCCCAGAATTGGTAGAAGCATAAAATTTTGTCGATGATGCAGTGTCTTTTGAAAATTGATCAAGAGTAATTCAAATAATGGGAGTGGTTTTGATGGTCTAATTTCCTTAATAGATCCAATTGCTACTAAGATAAAAACATACGGGTTTGTACTGGCTGGTTGGGATAGACATGTTAAAGATTTGTCAATAACGTATGAAACAAATAACGAGATACTGTGGTGAAACTTGATGACTGCAATGGCAGTATCGTCCAGCCTATTTTTTTAGGAGTTAATGATAGAAGAATACAATTAGTGGCGAAAATGCGTTTGAAGTTCCACAACATAGAAGAGGAACGAGTTATTTGATCCAACTTATTTTGAGTAACTATACTTTAGTATTGAACTTATGAATGTATATATAATATTCAAAGTTCTGTCACAGAATTGGATGTAGATCTTATAAGGATGACGAAGATGAAGAAGAAATGGACGGGATAGCTTGCCAGTATTGAGGTATTGAAATATGCCATGGGCAATTGATTCTTGTTTGAGTTGATTTATCAAGAGGTGCCTAACGGTTTTGGGAATGGAATATTACTTCATCTTGTGAGAAAGGTGGTAGATGCGTACTATCTTCACTAGGAGGAGCTGGTTCAGGTTTCTTTCCTCCTTCAATGATTCCAGCTGCATGGTAAGTTTCAGCATCAATTCCCCCAATGTATGCTCTATCCCCAAACCCTCCAATCATAAACACGTCTTCAACCTCCAATTTGACCCACCTTGAAGTGTGAGGACTACCTATTCCTCGGCCTGGTAACCAAGCAGCAGCATCAGGGTGTCTTTCCAAGAAACAGGCATTTATGCGCAAGAATTCAAAAGGGGTTTTGAAAGGATTCCAATTGAATTTTCCAGCAAGATTCAAACGGGGCGACCCAGCTGTGGATTGCTCAATTCCTCCAGGGTAGGTGATGTTGACTTCGTCCCACGAGGGATGGTCTCCTGTTCTTATAGTAAACGAAAAGTCTGACCCCTTACGGATATTCTGATAGGTGGTGCCGATATCGACCACCAACCAGTATGGATTTCCGTCGTTATCACAGTCAACGTAGTACTCGACTGAGGAGAAGGGAAGGTCTCTTCCTGGAAGCTTTTTGATGGTGTTGATGTTGGTTAATGATTCTCTATTTACAAGGGTTCTTGCAACCGACGCTGCGTCTTCTTTGGTGGGGATGTCGCTGATCACGAGACCGGGACCAGAGACGACATTGGCCACGACAATTGATGCCAAGCCGATTAGACCGAGGACGTGAACCATTGAATACTGATACACTAGGAGGGGATGGAGAGGGTTTCACTGATAAGAGAGGGTGTAGGACTAAAATTGAGGTCTAGGTGTAGTGTGTAGATAGTCAGGGGCATCAAAATCACGTGCAGAAAAAACGATTCAAGAGTGAGGGAACTTACGATAACATAACCACGACATTTTTTTAATGATGCTGACGACATTTGCAACTTTAGTCTTTTGTCTTACTGCAACAACTAAACCTTACGCTGGATCCAGCACGAACTAAGTCATGAACAATTGAGCCGAATTCGAGCCTTAGACCAGACATGTCCATCTAGGACCCACCCAAAGCCCCGCCAAGATTTTGCAAACGCATAGTGTCACATTTTTCTCGGGTGATGCTTGTTCTGTACCTTTTCTTAAGTGGCCAGACAACGGTTGTAATGAAACTGGCAAGGTCGTAGATTTTAGATGAAACGGTGAAGTTTGCCTGTGAAGTGGTAATGTGAACATGACCAACGGCCAGTCAGTTCCGTTTAACTCCCAGATCCAAGGCGCTCCTGCTATTATTGCCTCCATTGCTATTGTTCACGGACTATTGTCACCTTTGAAGAACAGTCAACCATTTCGTCAGATACGGGGCCCCAGATTGTTGGGTGATTTTGTGGAGCCATGAGCCATCAGCATTAAGCCATCTGGTCTATTATGCGGACAACAACTTCCGGACGTCACCATCAACCCTTGTCATCTCCAGTTGTCGTCGTCTACCGGCCGGAAATTATGGAAGTATTGAGCCTCCATATACCCGGCAGAATCACCGTCAGGACAAATTTCATTCCGTCGCCACATCCGCTTCTGTGATCCAACGGAAGCATTGATGGCACCGCAAAGTCGGGCCTCTGGGTTCAACATCTTCAACAATCTGGCACTCCGCAATAATCCTTGCTTACACCTCTCCTTTGTTCAAAGTCTTTGTACTATGGACAAAAAGTGACCTTACATAATAGCATGGCCAGATCATGATTTTTAGTCCTTGCAGTTCAGGCAGATGTGAAAATAGCTCGGAATCACTCCGAACTACCCGGCACGACAACTTGGGTCCGTGCGTTGACATTATTACCGGGCTTTTTTGGGGTTGGCTTTTAGTGCCTGGCAGTTACACTACTACAAAGTAGCACCGCCAAATTGCAAGACTAATAATTATTATTGACGTCTATCTAATCCCATAGGGACCCCTTATGTACAGCTACGTGCGTTGGCTCTGCATCATCGGATCGGTTGCGTTTCCCATGCACAGTTGTGTTGCATCTAGCATTGCTTATCATGGTTCAGGTCCTAGTTGATTATAATTATGATTCTGACTTCTATTGTGTTTGTTTTAGTCCTTCGCCTGTGATAATCATGCAATCATCGGGCAGCATGCCAAACATTATTATCCGAACTTGAAGCTTTACCAAACCATTTGGTGGACTATTCAGTCATCTAATTACATTATTAGTCCTTCCTTAGGGTTTAGGCTTATTCTGAACAATACTTTCAGTTCCCACTGTTCTCTATACTCTCTCCTTTCTGTCCCCCCTTCTCTCTTCCTCCTCTCTTTACTCTTTTCAAATATCGTGTAATAAACTATAAAATATAATACTGGTTAAGAAGAAAGGTATCTAACTGACTGACTAGCAAACTGGTCAAGAAGCAAATTTGAACAAAACATGAACATGGCAAAAAACAAATAGAAAAACAAAGGAAAGCAAAAAGATAGACAAGCTTCAATGGTGGGCAATAACTTGATTGATGCTCTGTTAGCACCGAAAGAAGGGAGACGTGATAATTGGTGATGAATCAATCAATACAGGTATTTCTATTAAATCCACAAGCTAAAACTTTTCTTCTTTATTTGTTTCAACAAATCATTATATTATTGGTTGCAAAATGCATACTGCAATTTTTTTATTTGTCTTCCTTCTTCTCACCATTGTTGACAGAGGAAGCTCCGGTACCAGAGCTGTCGCCTGAAGTTACGAGCGTTCCATTGGATGATCCAGCTTGTGTGGATGGAACTGTCGATGGCCCGGATCCAAGTTGACCCAGTTGATGAGGCAGTTGCTGTTGCAGTTGTTGTTGACCAGGAACTTGATGTGGAACTTGTGGGTATCCGTATGAGTAAACCGGCTGTTGAGCCCCATATCCAGAATATGCTGCAGCATTGGGGTTATATGGTTGATAGTAATTTGGTGCTGTGGCAGAACCGGAAGCAGCATTTCCATAGTAAGGTTGTTGCTGTTGTTGCTGTTGCTGTTGATGATAAGCTCCGTACAATTGTTGGTTCTGAGATTGCTGTGGTAGTCCTTGCAGTTGTTGCGATGCTGCAGCTGCTTGAGCTTGTTGGAATTGTAATTGACGTTGTTGCAAACTATCATTGGAACCCGCTCCAGGAGCTTGGGCTTTTTGTATTTGAGAAGGTGATTGTTGACCCACTTGGATATTATTGACACCGACATTGGTGGAAGCTCCATTTAATTGAGGAGTATATTGTTGTGCAAATTGGCCGCCATATTGTTGGTAGTAACTATTGACGTTGGGTTGAGCTGTTGGTGTTGGGGTGGCAGTCGACTTTGAAGGTATGACCGATGAAGGATTGGAGTTTGGACCTCCAGACACAGCTGCCACAGAGTTTGGATTGGAGGATGGATCTGTAGGTGCTATGTTGGAAGAACTACCACTGCCACTGCTTGGAGTTACACCAGTTTGAATCACACGTTTAATATCGCGGACGAACAACGGGTACAACAAATCAACGATTCCTTCTCTTTGAGCCATAGCCAAGGCACGTTCAAACGGAATCCACACACCTTTCAAGTGCATTGATCCAATCTTGACGACATGTCTGATTTTCTCGGATTTCAAGATACCGTCACGACGACCTCTTGTCATTTGTGCAACGTTTAAAAGCTTGGTACCATTGATCATGTTATTATCTGCTCTTCTAACCACAGATACGTTGTTGGCATCGACTTGGTAGCAAAGGGTCTTTTCGTCTTCCCACATAGTGGTGGTAACACGCGGTCTTATTCCTGGAGGTTGATATTGGCCCACGGTGGAATTACTCGATGTATTCAAAGTATCTTGGATTGGAGTGGAATGCGATGAGTTTCCCCCAGCAGTTGGTGCACCAGCAGCAGCGTAGGCACCAACAGCAGCAGAGGAAGCGGCGGACGTGTTGTTGCCAACACCAAGCTGATTATAGTGCTGAGGTTGTGGTTGGGACAATTGGTCAGGAATTGTTTGTTGGTACATGGAATAGTTTGGTGGAGCACCATAAGAGGTTGCGGGATATCTGGCATAAGCATACGTTGGATCTGTGATGGCGGATGTGGACTGTGCTGATTGTGAGTCTTGCAATTGCGAGGGGTGTTGTTGACCGGGCTGGCCTGAAGCAGCTTGCTGTGCTGCTGCCAATTGTTGTTGTTGTTGTTGTTGCTGCTGCTGTTGTTGTTGTTGACCCAGTTGTGGTTGTGATTGGTTGAGCATATAGTATGATGCATATGGTTGGTTCAGGAACTGTTGGGACAGTTGGGCCTGTTGTTGTTGCTGGGCCGCTTGCTGTTGAAGCGATGAAGCAGCGTTGTAATTTGTACTCATGATTTATTTGATATTAGTGGTAAAGACTTGTCAATGGTTTAGGATATCCATGTAGGTGTAGACAATGGATTGAATTGCAAGTATTACTAAAGATCAATTTTATTGGGTCAGGGAACGTGTAGATAGTGGTAAACTTTGAATTATATGGACTAATTTTCGGTTTTATCAATGGTGATTAATACTTTTTCTGATTCTAATGATATCTATCTTCTGATCAAAAAGCGATGGGGTTTCCAAAGTTGATGGAAATGAAAGGAATGACCAGGGGAGGAACGGGATGCAAGCCAAATGGAATTATTCAAGGACTTGACAAAATTGCAGTCAAAATCAACGAAACAGTAAAATTGACGGCGATTTGGACAAACGATTTGGTGGTGATGTAGGAGTCAGATATTCAATTGTTTCAACAGTCAGACAGGTGGAAAATTCTCGAGGGACGATGGTCAATGTGTGAAAACAAAGGGGGTGTTTGATGATGATGGACGACTGGCAATGAAAAAACTACACGGGCACAATTGAGGGTGGGATGGTAAGGTTTAAGTTGATAGGAAAATTCAGAATCAGAAGAATTAACACCTGTAAAATAATAAAAATGTACAACAAACTTTTGACCAGAATTCGGTGGAGTACCAAAACGCTTTTAGTAGCAGGATACTCACAACCAGTACTGCCCACAGAAATTAATTTCCTCAATATTTTCTATGTACGTCGTTTCTTTTTTGGGATTTCTTGTTTCCCTAAGGATATTTTTTTTTCATTTGAGAAATCTTTTTTATTTTTACTGGCAATATTTCTGACTATTTGTTATTTGGAGATTTCGTCTTTTTAGGTTGTGTTACTATGAACAGTTGAGAGTGGGACACTATAGAGGATGTCAGATGAGGCACTAGAATACATGTGGAGTGTGCACCGCGGTTAACAAAAGTTATTTAAAGATGAGAGGGACCAGCAATTGAGGGCCTTTTGCCTCACATTTGCAACGCAATTGCTGGGCAAAATCAAAGTGTAGGATACAAAAAGTACGAAGGAATTGATTGGACGATATCGTAGTGCTGTCCAAGTAGTGGCAGTACTACTACTGCCAAAAGTAAAAGTAGCTGTATAGAGGGCTGTATGTCGACTGCGTTCAGACCCCACATCAAGCGTCACTGTTAATCTATTACGCTGCGGTTCCCGGCGCTTGGCTCTACTATAGGAAGGAGGGGGGGTAGAAATAGAAATGTCGCAAGTTTGGTCGGACTTCCTGGCTTAGTGTCACGTATGGCCTTTTTATTTTTTTTTCTGGGAACTCGACATGTGCAAACAACAAAAGTCTGAGGATGGAAGAAAAAGCAATTCAGGATTGTTACTACCATGTACGAGGAGGAGATGATGAGATACTGGAAATGACTATAATCATGATCATCTATGATTATAAAGAGTAAGTATAAACTGAATAGCGGAGAAGATGAGACAGTGATTGAGGACCTCAGGTCATGACCCAATTATAATCAATCTATCTATACATACAAATCATGTTTATACTTAAAACCTAAAGGTTGAACGCGTCCATGCAGACGTAAAATATACTTGCAGACGACGCAAATGCATCAGCGAAACGAATGCAAGTGCAAACGCGACCAGCGCCAACTGTTGGTTGTGAATAACGCAAATGCCAACGCAAAACGCAAACTCTGGCCGCAAAACGCAAAACTAAAATCTTCATAGCGTGATTCAAGCTAGTACCCAACCTTCTTCGAGGGGAACGGGTGCCGAAACCCCGACCTTAGACTATAACCTCGTCAAGTATTATTCGTACCTTGAGGAATATCGGTACAAGTTGTTCGGTGATGCTGGTCAATGTAGGTATACGAACAGGCACCCGTGCCTAAGATAAATAACAAATCCCATAACATAAGTACGATCAATTGAGTCTGTGGGAGGAACCAAAGGGACGCTTATCAGCTGACAGCATAGTCGTCAAAGCGTGTAAAAGAACCACGGCCCAGACTTGATCTGGACAAATCGTATGACCTTGGCATGGAACTCATCTTGCAATTGGGTGTGTTTGGGTGCAATTTTTTTCCATGTAAGCGGCGTAAAATAGAAAGATTTGTAGTTTATGTTGGAGATGCTAAACAAAACAGTTGTTTCGATAGAGTCGAAACTGGAGTGATAGCTCTATAGTAACTGCACTAAACAATCTTATTACATATCATGGTTTGTTAACTTATTGAGTAAGCAAGTTGCCAATTCCGTTCAAATTCACGAATTGAATTTCAAACTCAATTACAAATTGACCCCCTCTGAAATAAGATTGTCAGGAGCAACAATAGCATGGTTAGGACCTTGCAAAAAGGTTAGAAGGCCATCTCAGTGGACTATCCTTAACTCCTGGTTCTACAGCTAGGTTAGGATCCAATTATTCACTCAAATTATAATCTCAACCACTCCTGCGTACTATTGAATCTATCAGATCTCCTGCGCTATTGTCAACAATATAGCGGGTTATAGAAAATACCCAACCGAGAGAAGAATCGTCTTGGTGTTTACTATTGACAATCACTGGATACCTGGGTTAATAGTACGTGCGCATATAATATAGACCAACGTTTGTTGACAGGCGACAGGAGAAGTGATAGGGGAAGGTGGAGGTGGCGGTGGAGGTGTGGTTGTCGAGCGAAGTGTTGGAGATTGAACGTTCAATACAATAGCATTTGTTTCGAAAGTAAATAACATTCTCATATTTTGTAATCATTTCATTACGTCAATTATTGAGCCTTGAACTTTCAATCCATCCGTAGAATCTGTAATTTAATTCCTTCTTTAATTATAGTTCCTCCCCTCCAAGGCCATCTTAAGCTCCCCTCGAATCTCCACTACCTTTTTACATACGGTCACAACATAAGTGCGCATTTCATTTGCATCCACTATATGATACAAAATTTAGCTCAGATCCATGCACCAAGAACAGATTTAAGCATTGCAAAAGAAATCCTCATGCTCGAAAAAAAGAAATAACCGCTCAAGAAACCCAAACAGGCATAACTTTCAGTTTTGTTCCCGATTTTTACATTTTGGACTTTTATTTATCGAGGTTTGGACGTGTCGAATTTCACCTTCCACCACGGTACCCCAAACAGTTTCTAGCAGCCCCTATCGCTGGCCATATCCCCCACTGAATATCGGATGCACCCACCTCACCGCATGGCCCTAACTTCTTTAAAATAGTGATGACTTTATTATTATTAGTCTGGTTGTAGCTTTACTAAAGAAGCGTCGAACGATATATTTATATGCAGGTGGAGGTATTTCTAACTGGGGGCCCGACACTAAAGGAGGAGGAGCACACCAAAGCAAGAGCCGTGGTTCTAACGAGAAATTGAGGGGGATAGACTATAAGGGTCTTGACTGGTGTAAGGTAGGAGCATTGTTTACTATTGAGTCCCCGCGAGGTCGCTGTCCATTCTCTTGTCTCTTCTTCTTAGCTTGTGCTTTCGCACCGTTCCTACGTATATTATTTTTTGGTCAGTCTGATACATGTTCAATTCCAATTCATATCTTGCCTTCATACAGAACAATATGATTATGCATCGCACTACTAAAAATATTTTGTCAGTAGACAAATAGTGGAGGATTCATTAGACGAGAAAGGGGCTTGATTAGCTCAGTGGTTTGGAAGTTAGGTATATATCAGGTTACGTTATTCAGCCAGCACTTCTGGATACGTCTTATCCATCTCCTTATACCCTTGTAGCCTCGACGGTGTTGTCAAATGTTTACTCCAATATTACGCACGGCCCAGATCTGGCGCAGGATACTAGTGTCCGATTATTCTTAAGTGCACGCCACATTCCCCACTCTGCCTTTTTTAGCTCGTGCACAGATTGTCTGCACCTCTCGTCATACATGCATATAGCTATACTAAATCCTTTTGTTCGTACTGCAGACTCAATGTCGTACGCATCTCAGCTTCAGAATCCTGCATGTAGTCCATTCCCGGGATTGAACCTTCGTCCGCCGATGTACATGGACGCCTATTGATTACCGATTCTAAAAAGTTTATCAACAAAGATATTATAACCCCCGTGCAGTCAACCTAAGCAATCCCCCATCTACGGTACAACTTCGATCCACAATGCAAACCGTTATCTAAATTGTAATGTCGCTAGCTTTGTCCCCACGAAAATAATCCCCTCCTCCCCTGGCCTCAAAATGAGTAATCTTTAATAGTTTTACCTGAATGTTCTGCATCATCTAACGAGCCTTCATAGTAAGGGCAAGGTCCGCTAGTGACAGATTACTAATTCCAAAGCTTAAGTGAGGGGCATTTGTGGTTTCATCATGGAAATGGAGCTGTTCTTCTTTTTATATGTTTTACTTTAGCCGCTCCTCTCATGGTTTAAAGACTTGGTTAGCCGCCGCTATTCGCTTTTCTCCCCAGTTCTTGGGTTTCTTTTCTCATTATTTTTAGATAAACTCTGTGCCCTTTGTCATTGGCCCATTCGATCGCCAACACTTTTCTTGGCTCACGTCTTCGGTTATTTCAATAACCGTTACGACCAAAACCCACCGATGCATACCGATGTCGTACGCACAGATGACATTCACATTTTACGTCTCGTCTAAACCTAATCTGCAAGTTGGAACCTTCGAACAAGAGCGGAAAGCTATTTTAGTTCCTATTATTGTGTAGGATACCGACGAATGAGGCAGGCAACCAAGGTAGTCGAGGTGGACAATCGTGAAGCACAAAAAAGCGTGGGAATTTGATCGAAACGGCGCAGTAGAAAAGTTTCTAGCCATGTCTGAAATTTGTAAAGTTTGAGAAATGTCCACAATTATCCCAACGTATCAAATTCAAGATGCCCTACACCACCATGGGAATCTAGATGAGCGAATTACTTACCAGTTCACTACGTTTCATCTTCAGATACACCTGATAATAGGGATGGTCTCCTATGCCATGCACCAGGGCTCTTTCTTTGGATTAGAAATGAAACGTACATGATCTGACCGTGATCCATTCCTGTGGTATAACCTCTGCGGCTTCATGGCTGATATTGCAAATGGCCCCTTACTACTTATTGACGGGCTAATGAAGAGGATAATTTATTTTCTACTATCTATTTATTGTTGAAATTCAAGGTTTTTGCTGTTGGAATTTTGGATCTGTTCTACGCCGTGTAAAATATTGTTTCGTTGGTGCCGTAACATCAGATTTGGTAAACGTTCCGGGTCTAGTATAATAGTTTATTAATAGGGTCTAATCTTGCTGAGGCCTTTGTTCGCCGTACACCCTGCGGCAGATGTGTCGCTATACACCTTGATAGATTTCTCTTTTCCTGCTTTATTGACCTACTGTTCGTATTATACGGCAAGCCCATGCAAGAGATGCAATTTGCTAAAGATTGTACGTATCATCCAAAACTTATGCGCCGGCCAGTATCTGGTCAATGATTGTCTCTAGATTGCGAATAATAATTTCACTCAAAGTTAAAATCTTCAACTTTAAACGGTTTAGAACAATCCAGAAGTAATTCCGGTATAAATCCTGGCAATGTTGTCGACCCATAACGGCTTGATGATAACACTCCATCACTTGCAGATACTAAGCTACGCCAATGCCATTAACCCAATCAACGTCTTGTGCACTTTGATTTGGAGAAAATGTCGCGATCTATATTAGACGCCCTGATCAGACTTATGTTACATAATATGTAGATACAGCCCGGCCTTGTACCTTGCTTCAAGTGTCGAACATTTGGGCCTCATAAGATACAACCCTATTGTGATTGGACAATTAACTCCAATGATGCCGCAGGGCACCATATGCTTGGCATAATTCCTGCATTTGTATCCATCAGAGTTGATTTTGATTGGTGAAACTTATTTTCGTCTACCGTCTATAACCACTCGAGAACTATTGTTAGCGCTGTGCCCAAATGGCACTAAAAGTTGTCAAGTTAGACATGTAATATGTGACCTAAGTGATTCTGCAAGATTGTGGCCAACTTTACAACTCCTGGTGTAAATCCGTTCAGTTACAATTGACTTTCCAGTTTCTTTTTAAGGGACTAAAGGCACACTGGTTGGGAGGCATGAATGTATTTGCGTTGACGAACGAGCTGTGGTTCTTAAACTTGACGAAATTTACTCGACGTCCCGTGTAAAAAGTCCTCAAAGCTATACTTTAGTAATGCTTCACACTGCCTTGTCCCTGCGTTGGTGTTGTTGGTACTGACAAATTTCAGTTGGTTATTAAACTCCGAAAATTTAATGCAAATGGAAAATAAAAGGGATGGCGGTTAACTCAACCCGATCTACGGGGAACTTCCCAAAAAGAACTAAAGTGAATTTGATCGACAATCCATCTTAATAGATTTGGAATATTATTTCTGTGTTTCCAACTCCTATAATTTGCGCCATGCAACTTAACTATAATTAAGTCCATCTGATTAAATATTCAGATCATATGCAGCCATAGCAACCTAATTACGTATTTCCTTTTTTGAATTACCCAAAATTATACGAAATACGAAAACTGAACTGATGTGTTGATACGAAGTCAAAGTCAGAGCAGCAATACCAGGAAACTCTTAGTAATACGTAGTCTTGTCGATAACAATAGGTAAGTAGGTTGTTGTCCCTTTCTTATTGGTTTGACTACATGGTGTATTGAGGTGCATGCTTCTGAATTGAAGCTAGTGCACAACTCACATCAGAAGTTGCTACAACTGAAACGAAAACAAAAGTTTGAATGTGAAACGACAACAAAAGTTTAAATGTGAAATTTTTGATGCCATCTCGCATGAATAGTTTGGCTCTAATGCAAAGTTATCCGTGAAAGATCCGAGGCAATTATGCTGTCAGACACAAACTGAGTTGCAAAATTTCAAATGAATGCAACTGACAGACTTGGAGTGATTACGTTCAGACTGAAACAACGGATTAGACTGTTCTGTACAACAACCAAATGGGGAATATATAGTGCAGCCCAAGATTGTTTTCATACCTGTCAAGAAGGTCGACGTCAAAGTATTGGTGAATTTGATTTCTATCAATTTCAGCATTATTTCATAACCAAACCTTAATCTGAAAGTTTCAGCCCTATGCTTGGAGTCTAATGAAATTACCTTGATTGTTATAATAAAGGGACATCGAGATTATTGATCTGACTGATTAGAGAGGGGCCAGCTGTTAACTTTTTTTGTATTAGAATAATAAATATTGATTGTGCATATGTACATGCTATTTCGCAGCCATCTATGTACAGCTTTTGGGACATGGCATAACGAAATTGCGTTGCAGGATCAAGTCCCTTCTATTCTTCGGGGCCTCTATACAACTCCCGAATTATGTTACCTTTTTGAATAGTTTCCTTCACCACCCCTTGGACACTTTCAGGAAACACCCTACCGTAGAAAACCGAGTCTGAATCCAAAGCCTTGGGGAAATAGAGTACATTGCCAGCGTATGCGTGGCCGCCAATGTGAGAGACTAACCCCAAGTCGGCACTAATGCCTTCCCTCGACAATACACGCTCGAACTCATTGTTTAGAAGCGGCGCAAGCAAGCCACAGCGTACGTCTCGCTGCGTGTGTCCACATATCAATATCAAATCCTTATCAATGGGATACTCGGTAAATTTTGACCCAGCATCATCCAACAGCCGAAGCAGGACGCTGTCGATCGTTTGTGTTTCATCTATTGGTTCAACTTTTGGACCCGTAGCCAGGTCAACCAACTCAACTTTTGATACTTTTGGTACTCTGGGCTCCAGGGTCCTCTTGGTCTTTATCGTGGCACTTTTGAACGGATTATACACAGGCTCCTCCACTAGGCCCTGGGGTACCAAGTACTTCTCCATGAACAGTCTGGTGTCTTTCAAGTCGAACTTGACCACCTTGTGATCAGGATACAAGTAGACAAGTTGGTTTCCTCGAGTTCCAACCTTGTACTTGTCCAATATTGACTGGTGGTTGTTGAGCAAGATATAAGATACCATGACGGGATGGAATGAGCTCAACAACTCCCGCTTCAACATGGTGATTTCCAGACTCAAGGTGCCTGGAATGGTCTCGATTTTGGAGGGCATGGTATCGAAGTCTGTCTCGCCATGACTCAAGATAAGCACCCGCTTCCAAGGGTGTCCACCAGTCCCAAGTAACTCTGTTGTGAAATCAATTGGTTTGTCATCAGGAAACTGGGGCAATCCACAGTGTGTACACCCGGTATCGTACGCTGGCGGCGGACAGTTGGCAACCCACTTCTTGGCTGTCGATAGGTATCGCTTGCCTATACGAATCATTGGATGATATGCCCGTTCGTCATAGTTTCTTTGGTTCTATAGTCGACATTTTATAGTTATAGTAGTGATTGCTTCGGAACGCCCGCCCGCGACACCGGTCCGAAAATTGGGGCCCGCGCTACCAGAACCTTGGCATCTCTATAACTGAAGATACTCGATGTATAATCACCCTATGGGCCATAATTAGATTGACATTGTTCATTTCTATATTATTATATAATCGTAATATTGTTCTTTTCGTTTTAATCTTCTCTACTGAATTCTGACTTCAATGTCCATCCTTTCTTCACAGCGTCCCAATCGCATGTTTTCCTCAACATTGATCTCATCAAAACTGTATCGCTTTCTTTCTTTATCCGTAACCCTGTTTTCTTAAGAATGTCGTTAGATGTACTGAACTTGTTTGGTTCACCCTGCAAGAAATCCACGAGCTTGGTCATAAGTTGCTCTTTATCAGTAGTCTCTGAAGTGGATCTCAACTTTGAACCAGAAGCATTCCCAAAAACTGAATCTCTCACATTTGATCTCAGCTTCAACGATTGAAGAATCGATGTCGATGCAAGGTTACTTGTTCCTGGAGATGGTGACAGTTGGTCTGCCCGATTACTTGGTTTTTTGGGTCCGAACTTACCTGCTAGTCCAAATTTACCAGTCCACGTAGGTGTACCAATTTTGTTCTTTCTGGCCAATTTCCTGGACTGTTTTAGTGCCTCAGCAGCCTCGCTTGCAACCTTATTCGCTTCCTTTTCTACCAACGTCAACTCGTGATTTCCTGAATCAAAAATCTCATCGTGCTTCAATGAACTATGCACCCCACTATTGGCGAAAATTCCTTCCATAAGCCTACTTTCGTCCTTCTCTTCCAGTTTTTCTTCTCCACTTTCGTCATCTTCGCCATCCCCTTGGAATTTATCCAACTTGGCCACTCCCGAAATACTGGCAACCTGATAAAAATCGTCGTCATTCTTGTGAGCTGGCTTGATTAACTTGTTTGATTTCCTACTCTTGTTCCCACTGTATTGAGTTTCGGAGCCATTGAACATATCTCCAGTCTCTGTTCCTATTTCATTTTGATCCCCCAAAGTGAACAAATCCTGTAAGTCATTGACCTTGAAAAATCTTCTCTGTTTTGGATCTTTTAAAATCTTATTTGTTAGAAATGTCTTGAAGATCTGACGATGGTAAATTTTCTCTTCAATCGAGCCAGTGGTCATTAGCCTATAAATTGTAATGTCTTTCTTTTGGCCCAATCTCCAAGCTCTTTCTCGAGCTTGAATATCTGTTGACGGATTCCAATCTGGGTCATAAATGATAACACGATCTGCTCCGGTTAAGTTCACACCCAATCCACCAACTTTAGTTGTCAATAAAAACACATGAAGGTCTGGGTCCTCATTAAACTGATCTACTAATCTCTGTCGTTTGGAAATTGGAGTTGAGCCATCCATCCGTAAATAAGTGAAATACTCGTCATCTTTTTCATATCCATCCTCTATTCCTTCCAGATTAACTCTCTTTTCAATCGCTGATCCATCTTCATTAAGTTGAACTTTGTCCATGTCCAAGACTCTCAAATTGTTCAAAAACTTTTCCAATATATCCAACATTTGACGAGTCTGGCAAAACAACAAGGTTTTATGCTTTTGAGTTTGCCATAATTGTAGAAGATTTTTCAAAACCTGCATTTTTCCAGATTTTGACGGGTTTCCATAATTGTATCCTTTCTTATGCTGTAAAATTTCTCTACTTACCAAGTCTGGATGATTGCAGATCTTTCTGAGTATATCTACCCCCATAAGTACGTTTCTTCTACCTTTGAGTATTGAATCAAGATCCTCGCTATGGAGAAACCTCTCATATAAGTCTTGTTGTACCTGTGTCAATTTAACAAATAAAACCATTTCATTCTTTTTGGGTAAATCTTGTGCAACGTCACTCTTCAATCTTCGAAGCAAATATGGTGAGATCAAGTCTCGAAGTATAACCGCGCATTTGTACCCTGTTTGAACTTGAACATTCGAAGCATTGGCATATCCTCCCATATTAATTGGGATAGAGAATTGATTCTGAAATACTGGTAAAGTTCCTAACCTTCCTGGAAAGACAAAATCAAAGAGCGACCACAATTCTATCAAGTTATTTTGAATGGGTGTTCCTGACAAAATCACACGATTATAGGTCTTTATTCTCTTGCATGTCAATGAGATATCCAGGTCTGGATTTCTAATCTTGTGGCCTTCATCGAGTACCACGTAGCCCCATTGTCGTGGCAAGATGTAGTCCGAATATATTCTTAATCCCACGTACGTTGTTACTAGCACATGGCCCTTTTCCATCACTCTATCAATTATTTCTTTAGCATTGATTCGACTTTCAAATCCAGCGAAAGACTTTTTAGAAGATTTTGGATCATGGGTTTCCAAAAATTGTTCTAGCTTATCCTCACTTAGATTTCCTTTGGTCATTCCTGAACCAATACTATGTAATATAACACATCTTAAGGGTGGCCACCATCTATGAAATTCGTTTACCCACTGGTTCAATACTGTCGCAGGTACAACCACTAGCACTGGTTTGTCCAATAATCCTGAATAATGCAAGCCGGCTATGAAAGATATGATTTGAATAGTCTTTCCCAATCCCATTTCATCTCCAATAATACCGCCAGCTTTCTGAGAATACAATTCCCAAAGCCACTGAACACATGTTTTTTGATAATCAAATAAAGATGGATAAATATCTCCGGGAAGGCGGAACTTGTCGTTCAAAATAGCATCAGGAATGGTTGGATGCAGTTTGAGCCATTCGTCTCTGGCATCCTCGATAGACTGGTTCTCAGTAGGTTCAGTAGGTCCATCTTCATTGGTTTGAACATCCTTGCGAAGGGCCGATCGCCTTGCTACCCAGTCCTTCAAACGTGTTTGATACACCAATTCATCCCCGTCATCGATATTACGAGTTTCTTGTTTCCTGGGGTTCTTTAACTCGTCCAGATTTATTTTCTTACTTTTCTTCTTGCTGAAAATGTCAGATTCGGAGTCATCAATCTCTATAATTTCTTCGTCGATGGCTTCATCGAAATCCGATTCTTCAGATTCATCTTTCACTTTCCTCCTTTTGGAAACCGGTTCCAATGTATAATCTTCATCGTCATTTTCCTGATCCTCATCATCGTCATTCTCGTCATCATCTTGAAGGTCTCCTTCGAAACCAGGAGCCCTCAAGAAAACATGACTCTTCAGGGTGCCACCACTTTCAAACTCTTGATGGAACGTATTTTCATTACCAAAGGCAGTGATTTTACCTGTTCTTATCAAGAACTCCTTTTCTGATTCTCCAGGCAACTTCTCATTCTTTGAATCGACGCCATTTTCTCCCTGCTGACTTTTAGCTTCTTCCAACTGACTTTTACTCTCCTTCAATCGTTCACTGATATCTTCCACATCAGCCTGTCTTGGAGCAAGTTCGTTCTCTTCAAACCAAGCAATATCGTTCTTAAGTTTCTTTCGTTCACTGAGCTTTGTTCTGGGGTTATTGAGTCTTTCCTGGAGCAATTTGATGCGCTTCAACGTACTGTTCAAGTCTTTGGTTGCCTTCTCAAGTCTCTTTTGATCCAACTCAGCATCCTTAGCAATCAACGCCTGGTTGGCCTTTTTGGCAATGGACGTAGCCAATTGGTCCTGGTCCACAAGTTGCACCCCTAGGTTGTTTAGGTCGGCGGGAGAGTCACTCATCACGTCATTTGATGAAGAAAAAACTGTTGAGAGATGGAGTTGTAGATATAATTTGATAATTTGTTCGATGACGTTATCGCGAGGCTTGAACATTTTGGTAGGAGAGGAAGAGGAAGAGAAAGAGGAAGAGAGAAATACAATGGAAAGAAATGAAAAAGGACTGAGTCTAGGAGATGATAGACTTAGGATTCAAGATAGCTAGCGAGAGTTAGACTACTGTTGTGTAATTTATATATTTTGATCTATCAAGAATAGTCTACTTCTATGGTTAAAGTTCAATAAGCTTTTTGATAATACTGTGATAGCAGTTACATAAACAATCTTCAATTGAGCTTACGTGGCTACTCCTACTCTCAACTATTGCTGCAACTTTTTCTTCCCATCTTCTCGTCTCGTACCAACCCTCACACCATCCAACCTTCAAAAAATCAATTGCTGCGAAAAGACTCCTACATCATCTGATTGATGAAAAGTTCTATTATTATGACTATAACCTCAAATGCTGGGTAATGTGATAATTCCCCTACCACTCTAATTATTAAACACTTGTTTCTGTAACTCCTCCAAACAATCCTCATATGTCTTCTCGTCATCCTTGCTTATGATCTGCTTGGCATCAAATTCCAAATCAACAAGACTCCGGTCGCCTCTACCAACATCCCTCATGATACTTCTGAACCACTTGGCTTCTCCCTTACCGAAACAGAAATTGTATGCGTTACCATCTTGGTTGGCTCTTGCTGTACGACCAACCCTATGGACATATTCTCTAGAAGAATTTGGCAAGTCATAATTGACAATATCGGTGATGGAAGAGATATCAATTCCTCTAGCAATCAAGTCAGTTGCAACCAAGAAGTTTACTTTTTGACTGGAGAAATCCTTAAGGATTTTAGACCGTATAGATGTCTTGTTGTTGGTGGAGTTGATATATGCAACTTCGTATGATTCTGTACTTAACTTTGCAAGTAAAAGTTCTAATAATTTGGCCAATCTTAACGACGCTTCATTGGATTTGGTAAATATTAAAACATTCGAAAGCTTGTTGTTATGAAGCAAAAATTTGGTCAAGACCAATGGTTTCAACGTTGCCTTGGCAGTACCCAATTGAATCTTGAATTCGCTCAATGTTGCGGGCACTGAGTAGATTTCATTGACTAATTGTTTCTGATCATTAACAATTATCAATCTTGGTTGTTGAAATTTAAGAGCTGACAACTTTCCAGCATCGGTAGTTAAAGTGGCTGAGAAGATCAATTTTTTGGTAGTCAATCTCCATTCTTTGGAGATATTGATTGTGTTCTCTTCAAGTTTCGAAATCAAAATCTTACACCAATTCTGAAATGACTGGTTCAATAATCTATCAGCTTCGTCAATCACCAAATACTTGAGTGATGTCAAATTGATTGAGTTGTTCGTGATATGCTCCACTAATCTACCAGGAGTTGTGACAATGATATCAGGTTCGTTTGCTAAAAGTTTACTGCCTTCTTCCTTGATTGATATGTCGTTTTTCAAGCTGAATGTGTTAAGATTTGTACCTTTGGAGAGAGACGTAAAGGTGGTCTTCACTTGATTGATCAAAGGCTTGGTGGGCACTAAGATAATGGCTCGCACTCTTGGCACAGTCCTTGTACTCAAGTCTTCAATGATCGGGATCAGGTATGCCAATGTCTTACCAGAACCAGTGGCAGCATTGACCAACAAATCTCCTTTCATATCTGGCCTTAACTTATTCTGTTTGATATCATCCATAAGGATCCTTAATACTTCTATTTGGACTGAAAATGCATCCTTGAAGTTCTGGCTATGAAGATTTTTCAACATGAATGTAGATAGCCCAAAGTCTTCAAATGGCTGTGTATTGGTTGGAGAAGAGTACATGGGTTCTGTCAACCAATCCAAATTTTTGAGATGGGTGGAGGTGGAGACTAAACGCTTATCTCTGGGTAATTCTGGCTGCGGTAATGGTTTCAAATCTTGTTGTTCGACTTCCTCTTCGGACTCTTCTTCGGACTCTTCCTCTGCCTTTGCTGTTCCCTCAGGCACAGACTTCTTGAACTTTTGAAAGATGGCCTGATGTTTGGAGGTATATTCTGGATCAGATAATGGTTCATCTATATCCATATTATCATCCATAGATTCTGATGTCTTCGTACTTTTCACCGCATTCTTCGATACCGGTTCATCCACAAGTTTCTCCACTTCTTCATTCTCTTTGTCGTCTTCTTTATCCTCTTCTACCTCCATCTCATCGTCGCTCTCAGGCTTATTCTTCTCACCCTCGTCCTCTGAAGAAGACGTGGAATCTGAATCCGATTCTTCGTCAGATCTCGAGTCGTCACTCGAGTCAGTATCGCTTTTTGAATCTTCAGAGCTCGAGGAATCGTCAGAGCTCGAGGAATCACTGGAATTGGTTGATTTCTCTTCCTCATCATCGTCACTAACTATGGAGGTTGCACTCAATCGCCTCTTCAAATTTATGGAAGATTTTTCCACTTTTTTTTGCACAACATCCTCATTAAAGGCATTGGGATCGAATCTGGCTCCGAACATCGCGTCCTTGTCTTAGTGTTTTACCCTCAAAATGCTATTGATGCCTATTATCACTATCCATCTCATCGATTCAAAGAGATTCACTAAATATTTATTTCGCGATCCGGTACATAAGCTCCCAAGATCACGTTCGTTTTTGCACGTGTGCTCACAGACATTTTTTATTCAAAAAACTGAAAAGTTAAACTTCACCTCAACCATTGATTTCCATCCGTATTTGCACCAAAAAGGTACCTCTTGTAACGGATCTTTACAATAGAACACATCCACCAAAATACTATGAGACCCTGCATATCCCTCTTAAAAAGATCCGTGTGGAAAGGGCCACACGTCGTGCCGTTGCCAATAGCTGAAGCCATCAAGAACGGAACACCAATCAGAACCAATGCTAGAAGCTGTACCATTTTGCCACAATTCGTGGGGTTGCAATTCCAAATACATAACGGAAAAGAATACGTGGAAGTGGAGATTTCTGACGATATGGTGGGTACAAAATTGGGCGAATACGCCTTGACTAGAAAGAAGTTTATCTATAAACACACCAAGAACTAGAGGCCTCCGACGAAGATGCCAAAAAAAAGCTTTATGGTGCATAGTGAGTCAATGATGAAGTTTATGATAATTCAATAAGCAAACTCCCATGTTCTTCACTCAAAAACAGTTGAATTTGCGTGATTTTCAATTATATTCCACCTATTTTTCAGGATTATAGAATGCATCAAAACTACTCTAGTCTTGACCATACAACAACTTTAAGTTGTACTTGTACATACTAATAAATAACGATTAATTAAGTTATCAACTAATTGTTCCTTCCATTTTCTGTAGTGATAATTGTCTAAATTTTATATCAACCTCTTTTATGCATTGTTATCATATAACTCTTCGGTCACTGATTATCATTCTCTAGTCTTCCACAATCACCCTCCGGTTCGACTCAAGTTATTGTTGTTTCAAATAAATCTCTTATCCTTATTAATTCAATCAATGAACTACGCTCCTTTTGATTTTCACCCTTATCTTCTGACGATATCATCAATTCTCCCCTCACCCTCGACTCGATTTTTCATTTTCAATAATTTGCATATCATTCGATTATCCTCTTGATTGTCTGGGATTAAAATCATCCATTCTGGTTTGTCTCAACTCTCCAGTTTTATCTGTTATTGGCCAGTGACCCCATCCAGTCAACCGTATTACCAAGCATGTGGCATTATCGTCTCCTCCTACGTATTCCACGAATTTTATCACTTCCTCTGAACACAGTTGTGGAGTTGCCTTTGGATTGCCCTTCAAATTGAAATGTGACTTAACGATATCGGCGATTTCTTGGTCTGTGACCACATTTGTCACTCCGTCAGTGCAAAGGATAAGAAAACTTTCGTCTCCCCCCAATCCTCCCACAGTATAATCTTTGATCTCGTCAGGAGTCAATTTCTTTCTGATTGTATCATGATCACCAATCATGAATTGGATCACGTCAGGCTCGGATGTCACTCCCATTTGCTTGAAATCCACATCACCAAATGCTCGAGTGTTTGCTAAGGCAATAAACCTTTCTTCCCCAAATGAATCTGTCATGAAGAAGTTGGCAGCATATTTCCTGAGTCGGGAAGCTTCCATAGGATTAGATGGGTGGTGGTCTTGGGTCAAAGAATGTACATCTCCGTTCTTATCCACTATAATGGCACGGGTATCACCAACATGGGCTATGGTTAATTTGGAAATGGTCTTTCTATTGAAGTAATACTGGCTCTCAGAATCCAGTTTTGAAGAGCTCGTGTCGGCCTCTGAGAAGATGGTCTCTAGTAATGCTGTGGTACATGTGGATCCTGACTTGTTGTCCTCCTGTTCAAAAAAATCGTAATCAGTTTTCAAGAATGACATTGGTATTCTGACATGTAGATCATCCTTGGCCAACTTGATGTTGGTCAATTTCAAGTTTTTCGAGTCCTTTTCCATGCTTTTGAAGTTATCCTTACGATGCTTGTACCATCTCTTCCAGTATCCACCGATAGTTTTCCAATACTTTGTGACAAGTTCATTTTTGTTCTTGTCCTTTGGATCCACTGTGAACGCCGTGGCATCCTCTATCTTTTGCGATAAGTTTTGCGACAAGAACGTCGAGCATTGGTCGCCACCATGGCCATCGAAGATATTGAAGTTGAACACTGTTCTTTCCCCCGGCAATTGCAAGACATTGGCACTGTATTTGTCTTCGTTGTATAGACGGTTGACTCTCGATGAAAAGTGCCCCAAATGAGATGGGCTTTTGAGCAATGGAACGCGGAGTTTCACAGGCTTGTGAGGCTTGTTTGGTTCGCCTGTTTGTGATAAAGGTGCCTTCTCAATGGCTGTAAATGTGATGGTGCTGGACACATGGCGATGGAAGTTGATTCCCGTTCGGTACCGGTATTTCGGTATGGAAAGTGAGATTTTGAACATGACGGGGACACACAAGGTCTAGAACATCAGCCAAAGCCCGGCTAGGAGATAGTGACACGAGGAAAGTTGGTACTATTCAAACGAACAGTGATCAATCCAACACAAACATTTACTGATGGTTAGCCACATGGCGGTGGAAGTTAGTGAGGGGTGTGGTTTTGTGTATTTTATAGCGAGAGATAGAGGTGGGAAGACCTTAGGGGGACTTGGAAGACAGAGACGAGAGAAGAACTGGAGGTGCTAGTATATGAAGCTGGTATACGAGCTAGTATATGAGGTAGTATATGAGGTAGTATAGGAGCTTGTATGAGAGTAGCAGGTGAACCAATTGGGAGTAACATAGACTATCATCGAACAACTTCAGCTCACCATTAGGAACTAAGTGATTTCTGAAATTTCGCAGCAATAGGACGGATCCGCCGGAAGACATAGAAGAACTGGAGACATGGGAAGAAAGTAGAGGGATCACACGCTGGAATGAGTATAGACAAGTACAGGCATTCTTCTACGCTTCTTATTGAGCCATTTTTTAATTTTTTTAGGAGTATATTTAGACAACTCAAGTAATTAGAATAAAGAGGAGGACAGCTCCAACTTGTTTCCACATCAATTTATCCTGACTCGCAATTTATCAATACCTTCATCAAAAAGCTGAAAAATATTCAAACATCTCATCAAAATACCCATCATTTCAAAGGTTTCAATCCCTATACAATTCATTCATTTTTTGCACTTTTACAAGAATTTTGAAATTATATGATTCTTACTTCACATACAAATACTTTGTTGATTATTACAATCATGTATATTGGGCATCATTCTAAGTTGACTATAATACCAAGTTCTCATCAGCATCATCGTCATAGTTAAAATTCTCTATGGGATCATCTCTATAAGTTGGGGTAATGAATCTTCCAGTGACAGAGTTTCTAATACCCTCCCATGCACCACCTAGTCTACCGAAAAGTGAATCATTTATAACTCCCCCAGTTTCATCAAGAAACCCACCTGTATTTTGGCTGGATCCATCATCTTCGTAAGAATCAATCCTTCCAGTACCAACCAAAGTTTCATGAAAACTCCTTCTATTATTATTATACTGTTCATTCGCTGCATTTGCAAGGTTGAATGGCCTGAGATCAGTGTCCTGCATTCTTTGTTGCTGTCTCTTTGTCATTTCTCTATTTATGATTCTTCTTGCTTCGACAATTAGAAGATCTTGTCTTTTATTCTGGTGATTCTCGATATCATTGAGTTGAGTTTCCTCATCAGAGTCATCATTGACCCAAGAATCATAGATATCAGAATGGAGACCTATTTTTTTCTTTATTTTATCATAAAGGTTGAACACTGTGAGCACAATAGGTATTAACACAAATCTTGGGAGTGCATTATTCAAAAGATTAAACAATCCGGTCAAGTGGATAGACTGTCCAAACCAATTCTCAAAAATTGATTTTCTGGAGACGAATAGGGTGATAAAATTATATGATAATGGAATAGTCAATCTTGCAATATAAGTTGTGTAAAAACAAGCAGAAACAGGGTCAGATTGATGGGCAACCAAGTGATACATGTTGAATACACGAAGATGGGTCAACGAATTTAATGACGCGAATAACATGTAGGAAAAGGAAATTGATGTAACGATAAGTTGCAATAACTTATGGTTATGAATGCCCGTGGAGTATATAAGCACATTCATCAAAGAAAGGCTCGTGGAATGGAAGAATTCCGATTGAATGAGAATGAAAGAAGCCGCAAATAAAAGGACCGAGGTTACCCTGCTCGCAATTGGCCTCACGTAGTAGAAATAAATGAAATTGAGTCTTGGCAGGAGAAGAACCCTATAATTATTGATTCTAAAATTCAAGCGTCCCCGTTCTTCGAGATTTGAATTCGATTTGGCATTCAATACATCCTCTAATCTGATAATTTTAACAAGAAGACTATTGAATTCCGACTCGTACGCAGTCAATTTATATAGGTTCAGGTTGAAAGATGAGGTCAATTTCTTCAAATAATTAACTGTAAGTTGGTCTCTAGTGATGAAGTTGGTCTCATCGTGGAGGTACTGTCTTTCCATAGATTCTCTCAATTCTGAGGGAATTTTATGGTATAATTGTAAGATCCAGTCTCTAAATTCCATATCCTGTTGTGATACTGATGTGTAGTTTTTAGATAACACCAATACTTTCAAGATATCTTCTTTGAATTCGATCTTGGTATCTTCCAAGTTGTCAACCAACTTTGGAACCTTTACATAAAGCGAGTTGAGGTGTTGCAAGACATTACCCTCGGTCCATTTTACTCGAGGAATACTTATCAATCCATGAGCCATCAACCAGAGTGCCAAGATCAACGAATAGATATGTGCCATAGCAATTATCATGAGCTTCAAATGGCCAAAAGTAAGTCCGACTTCTAGAATTAAATACACCAAACACACCAACGAGACCCCCAAAATCACAAGCTGATACTTGACATTCTGCTTGAACGCGTCCTGGACTTTGTTGATGGTTTTATAGTAGCCTGACCTGTAGAATTCTTGTAATAAAGGCAATATCAACCAGGTCAACAAGAAAGTCACCCAGTAATTGGATTTCCAGAGCCAAAGGATAACGTTATCTGGAACATCAAACCACGTGCTGGTCTCGGTGGTATTGTGGGACACATAGTCAATTGGTAAAAGGAAGATTATGGAGATTGGAATGAACACTGCCAATGTCAAGGGCAACAGTAAATAAACCGGGTATCGGAACAAGTTGATGTGGAATTGCGTTCCCAAGATGGAAAGCGCAAGCGAAAACACGTAGCACACAACTAGTGGTAGCCACATGCTTTTGGTAGATGTCCGATTTGGTGATTTATGCTGGTTTTACAAAAGGTATTTGATAGTTGTGGTCTACTCTAGGCTTAGCTCAAGTTGATTAAGGATTATGTAATGGGAGTGATCTGTTTTCGAAGGAAAGTAAATGAGAAGGTGAACATGCTTGGTCAGAACTTATGTAATGAGACATTTCTTCCGGTGCACAATAATGGCTAGGCTCATGTGACCTCACACTCAAACAATATCCAGGGCTTGATATCCGGAGGCTGCCGTTAGTCTGAATAAGTGCTACTCCCTAAATCCTTATAGTTCAGGTCCAATTGAACTACCTCAACAATATCAATACGTGCTAAAATGTCATCAGACCTGACTTCTACACCACCAAGTCCCCCTAATGAGCAAAAAAAACCAAAAAAGTCGGTTGGATTTGCACCTCCACCTTTGGAGGACTTGAAGGAGCATCATCAGGCTTTAGCAAGGAAAGAGAAGGAAGAAATCAAGTCTAATCCATTCCATAAGATCCCAGCGGAATTATCTTACTTGGACAAAAAGGGCCCTGGACCCAAGGCTATTATTCCCAAAGAATCTGTGCCCAAAAAGGCCCCATCATACCTTCCAAATGATCTTGGAGATCTCAGGAACACTTCCATCAAGGATATATCTGTACAGAACAAAGAGACAGAATTGAACTTCAATTATCCCACAATAGACTTGATGATTGCATCGACCAAGATATTGGTGGATGTCAAGTTTGCTTCGCTCAACTCTTTTGATTTATCCAAAATTAACAAATATTTATGGAACTTGAGTAATACCAAGTTGGGGTTGGGATATGAATTTGCAGGCAGGGTGCTTCGCGTCGGAAGCTCTATCAAGGAAGCAGATTTTGCTGTGGGTGACTATGTAGTGGGGATTGTGGACCCTACAAGCAGAAAAGGTTCTTTGACTACCAGTTTATTGATCAATCCTTCTAGAGATATAATACTTCGAGTGGACGAAACTTTAATCGAATCATTGAAAGCTATTGACATCAAATTAAAGTTTGAAAGGGTTCTGGATGAGTTTGAAATCGAGTCCGAGTCCGATGGAGTCGAAGGCGAGTCAGATCTCGATGGGGGAGAAGACCAAATTGATTCTAAACCTCCAAAACCAGAAAGTATAGCTAAACAGCCTGATACAAAGGTTTCCAATGATGAGGAGGAACTCAAGGAAATACAATTAGACTCCAATCAGGAGGACACTTCTGCAGCAACTAGCACCGAAACCAGCACACAAGCTGACCCTGTACCAGAAGTCACTCAGAAATTGGTGGAACTGACAATTTCTGCCAAAAAACCAAAGACATCGAAACCTGTTGTAAAGCCTCTGGCCAAGAAGCTTCAATATCCAATTGATCCCGAGTTGACTCCTTTGGCGAAACTAGCTTCATTTCCTACTTTGTACTGTAGGGCAAAACAGGTATTGAGTAATTTGAAATCTGGCCCATCTGCAAATGTTTTAATAAATGGTGCCGATACTAACTTGGGATATACCTTGGTTCAGATATTGAACTCACTGGCACACAATCTCACTCAATTGAACTTGATTTTGATTATCAGGGAGAAAAACTACGAGGAAATGGAAGGTTTTGTTGACAATTTCACCAAGGGAGTGTACTACGATCCATCAAGAGTTGTCAAATTTACCTTGGTTACTCATGACATGGTAAATGATGATATAGTGTTACCAGGGGAGAAGATTTCAATGAATTTCAAAAAAATTGACTTCTTCGCATCTCAAGTCATTGAAGGTTTGTTCAAGACTCAATACTACGATGATGATAGCTTAATTGGAGTCGATAACATTGCTAAGTACAAGTTAGATCTCTTTGTGGATATCGTTGGCTCCAAAAAATACTTCCAACACTCCATCAAGTTTGATAAGCTTGACGAAATCAGATTACCAGTTCACAACCATACTAATACAACACTCAGTAATTTGTTCAATGCCAAAGTTAAAGAGCCATTTGTGGTCAAGATTCTCAAGCCTAAGAAATCAGGTTCTTCCTTTGTTTCATGCTGTCGTTTCAGTGTGTCGGAGCCAAACTATAGTATTGACAAATTGGTAGACTATTCCGAGTCCGGAATCAGCCCTTGGGCTGCAAAATGGAGTAGCAATCTTTTTAACACTATGACATATTATAACTATTACGAAGAAATTGAACTCCGCATTTCCAAGGCTTGGGTTCAAGAGGGATTACAACTCATGTTACTGGATAGATTGAAATTTAAGGTGGATCACTATATTGACTGGAGAAACAATTTCAGAAAATACATCAAGGATTTGAAGGCAGATGACGGAAAGATAATTTTCAAAGTTGAAGATTTCTAGGCTCGACGTCAGTCACGACCACATTAATAATTATACCCTCTTTCTCACGCTTCATTTCAAGGCTTTCTTGGTTCTAATATTATATATATCAACAACTTTATGATACTTCTTTGTAGTCTGAATTGCTGAGTGGATTTTGACAATGTCCAGCGGGGGACTTTGGTTCGTGTCAAACAGTGCCGTGTAGTCTAGTTTACGGGACTTGAAGTCCGGGATTGATTATTTGCACCCAAACACATTCTCTCAAAAAAGGCCGTTCAAGCCGATCCTCAGTCTCTTTTCTATTTTTAGTTACTGGAAAGTTGATACTGGATACCGGATACCGGATATCACCCCCACTTGTTGGAGTATCGCTTACTCGTGCAGGTTTTAACTAGGTTATGTTCCTTGATTTGATATAGGAAGGGAGATCTTATTTACATCAAGCTATTACGTAATGGTTGTGCTGGCGATTGGTCAGCTGAAATTAGTGGGAGTCTTTGTACACATCGTCTTTAACAGCGGCAGTTGCCCCCTCAGAGGACCCCTAAGACTTCGCATTCGTTCCCCAGACTACGCCCATCACAAGCAAAAGAATAGTCGCCTAACATGCATCGTTGAGCCAACGTCACTTCCAAAACCCTTAATTCCAGGCTTCTATGCAGGATATGTGATGCCAAGGGCGTTTTCCTGTCAGAAGTGGTATGATGGATGAAGAATTTTATGCTTTAGGAGCCGCTTTGGGTATTTTCTTGACAAGTTTGTCAAACAAACGTAGATCGCTTGAATACCCGTGGAACAAGATCGGAAGACATCGATCTAGTGTGATTTCCTCTCAAAACCAGCCAGTTCCGTATTTTTCCTTATCAGCCAGCCAATGAACGTTCAGGTATTGCAAAGCGGCACTTCAACGTTCTGCTAGTAGCCGTGTAGGCCGTAACTTGGCTTAGAAATATGCCTTCCACATTGCCCTCAAATTGGCGACATCTAGCAGAGCGCCTCAAGTGGTGCCATAATTATGGAACGTAACTGACGCGATGTGACCACTAAGAAAGTGGACGTTTATATATAAGGACGCTGGATCTTGATCTAACAGGCAATTGAAGGAACCAAACCAAACCAATAACATGTCCGTATATACCATACAAGAACTTAACGACGCTCAGAAGCAAATCATCCACAGTACCATTCCTATTTTGGAACAAAGTGGTAGTGCTTTGACTGCGAAATTCTACCTGAATATGCTCACCAATAACCCTGAAGTCAAAGTTTTCTTTAACGAATCAGATCAAACCACACTCAGACAACCTAGGATCCTTGCGTTTGCACTCTTAGCATATGCTAAGAACATCGACAACTTGGCGGCTCTTTCAGACTTTGTAGCTCAGATTGTGTCTAAACATGTTGGGCTTCAAGTGAAGGCTGAGCACTATCCAATCGTGGGGCTGAATTTGATTGCAACCATGGGAGAACTTTTGGGCCCAGAGATCGCTACTCCCGCATTTGTTGAAGCATGGTCCATTGCCTACGGAAACTTGGCCCAGATCTTGATCAATCTCGAACTGGATGAGTACAAGAAGAGTGCTTGGGATGGATTCCGGGACTTCACTGTCACCAAAATCATTCAAGAATGCGAAGACGTCAAATCCGTCTATTTCAAGCCTTCCAACCCAGAGCATACCATCGCCATTCCAAAGAGAGGACAGTATGTTTGCTTCAGATGGGAATTGCCAGGAGCAGAAAGGGCAACAAGTCGAGAGTATTCACTTTCACAATTCCCCCAAGATAACGAATACAGAATCTCGGTTAGGTTGATTCCCGGGGGCAAAGTCTCGAGCTTCGTTCATAGCCTTTTGAAAGTTGGAGATACCCTTAAAGTTGCACCTCCATGCGGTCGTTTCGTTTATGAGGAAAGTGAAAAGGACGTAGTCCTTTTGATAGGTGGAATTGGTATTACCCCTATCATCAGCATTTTGGAACAAGCTTTGAACAAGGGAAGAAAAGTGACCTTGCTTTATTCAAACAGAAGTTCTGGAACACGGGCTTTTGGGCGGTATTTGGCGGAATTGAAGGCTCAATATGGCAACAAGTTTGAGGTAGTGGAGTACTTGTCTGAACAAGGTGCAAAAAACGTAGAACCGGCCGTGGACCAAGTGGTGTCACGTGCCGTACAGGCATCCGACTTTGATTTCATTACCAAGGAGCATGATGTTTATCTTTTGGGACCTCGTGCATACATGGCATTTGTCAAGGGTGCGTTGGCGGAGCGTGACGTGACTGATATCAAGTTAGAGTTCTTTGGCCCCGTAGAAGCTTAAAGGGGTCGTATCTTGTAAATAGTAATAATCGATACTAACTGATAATAACAAAAAATAGAGTTAATATGGAGCAGTGCACGTGACTTATGGCCAAACAAGTATGTTACGTTTGATTGTTGTATTAGAGGCACCTGCCTGGACTATAATTCAGTACAATACATAGAGAACGCCGCTGCATATACGGCTTGGATCTAGAACAGTAAAGCCAGAAGATGGTACCCTTTCCGACATGTAAGCGGACCCCGGACCGATGTTACGGGTAAGTAACGCAATTATTTCGCAACCGTCTCCTTTTCGAGAATAATAGAGACAATAACTAAGTAAAGGGTGGCAAAACCCTTAGTCACTAAGAACAATACACCAGTTAAAAATATCGGTGGCAAACGGCAAATTGAAGAAGATCGGGTTCGTAGTAATGTCTGGTAACTAATCTGGGCGGTCGATTGAATAGGAGACGCAAAACTGAAAAGTCAATATGAGTTTATGGTACAGAGTGCCTCGCGATGAGTCATGATTGCGATCGCAAAAAGAACCTATTGGTGGAACCAGCCATGGGAACGGATCGGCCAAGTTCGTGGTCGGCTTTCCACTTAAGCGACAATCAACGAGACGGATAAATGATCCTGTTGAACGTTAAACGTTACACTTGGCCATTTGTCAATGCGGCAACCTGGAAGTAAATCTCCACATATGAATTTTTTATCGATCGCGCTTACGTAACGCGTGGGGTATACATGTGAAGAATTGGAAGGAGAACAAGTCAAAGTTTAAATGTGCTTTTCAACCACTGCCATAATAGGAGTAAGGGTAGTGGTGGCTTAAGCAATTGCCTGCAGGTGTTTTGGCGTTCAGAAGGTCTTGTTGTTGTAGAAGTGGCAACTTTAAGAATATTTTATCAATAACATCAAAAGCGCAAATCCAGGGTGCATCTGATGTATATTTTGATTCCTATATTTAGTATGGCGCCGTAATTATAACAACCTCTTTGGATTACGAATCAATACATTTAAGCTCTTTTGACCGTGCATGCCCAGAGTTCCCACCCGTTTCTAGATTCGTTTTGCCACCTAAGAATGCTTTCGTGATTAAGTTCATCTTCAAATTATTTTTCAGTTAACTGGGGCTAGCTCGACCACGGCCCTGAAAAAACTGACAACATTGTTGCCAACGGCTCCATTGATATTGACGTACACAGGCCGGGCATATTTCTTGCTAAGAAGTTGGCTCAACGATGTCACGGCTGATCCTGTATGATCGGTTGAGTTTAGATTGGCACTAGTGTTGGCTATTGTGTAGACATAATCGCCTATAGTGGAATTGTTAGCTTCATTGATGTAAACCGTCAAGGGCGATTTGGCAGACTCTCCGTGTGAGACCACAACGGTATAGTCAATGCCATCGATAGATACCAGATCTGTCTTATGAAACATGGGGCTAGAGTCTAGATGAAAAAGAGGAATGATTCTATGAGAGTTTGATTCAACTATTTCTGACTCATAAATCTGCGATCAGTCACGATAAAATCTAACAATAGACGTATAGATTGGCACAAGTTCAGAACCACGATGCCTTCTATTAACAGAGATGACCAATTTTTGCCTGACGCCACGCTTAAATGGTAATATTCCCCTGGACACTTCCCTTCCTGTTCAAACTTCTGCTTACACACCCAAGTTTTGTTCGTAATACTTTTGTGTAGCGCACTGTTTTGTGGTGTACGAACCTTAAAATTTCACACCCACTACCTTCAAGAGCTTATTCTGGTAATACACTCAAGAGCCACGCCAAAACTTGAGGTCACTCCAGATCATTCACATTCTGGATAGGAGGGTCTAACGGTATTTATAGGGGGGGTCCGAAACCGGAACCGGAACTTCCCCCTACATTCTGGCCCATTCTGGGTATCAATTACGAGGTCTTCTTTTTCGGAGTCGTTCTCGGACTCGGAAACTCGGCAGATTTCGCCAGGATTTGGCCCTTTGATACCCGGTTCATTATGCTATGTATATAACTTTCAGTATTAGGCAGATCCGGGCAGGACCGGCTGTATACATACTCTGGACCCTAATATGAATCGGTGGGTGTCACCACTATAGAGGGGAAGATAGACCTGCTTGTGAACTATAAATATACATCTTCTGCCATTGTAGGTCAATTGAAGTCCGTATATATAAACACGGTGTTCTGCTGTATCTTGGTTACCATATCAGGAAAAGTATATTTTATTGGCGTGGTAGTATATTCAATTGAAGTCTAGCATCCATCGACCCACGGCATTCACTACTCGTGTAAATTGTACCGTCCCTTTCCATTGACTTTCGAATTCACGTTTTCACCAGCGTTTCACCATCTATTCACCGATTTTTCACAATTTTCATACTACCGTCCACTGCCGCATATTCCGTGAACTTTCCGTGAACATCACTATTGATCTCGATTTTGGTCAATTACCCTACATATTTCTCTCATTATCATGGTTTTATCGCTCTCGGACTCTGGAAGCATCAGCTCCGAAACCAGCGTGGTTAGTGGAGTCAGTGCCAATATTGGCGCTACTCTTGAGCCCGCCAATTCCATCGCTCCAGACTTGATTGATGAGCTCAACGAATCCCTCTTCAGCGAGTGTACTCGCATGTCCACCACGTCGTTTCCCTTGTCCATTACGTTCCAGTACTCTGGGCCGGATGAGAAATCATCGCTTATTTCCTTGATCGAACTGGTGGATCCAGGCTTATTATCACCATCTCAAAAAGTCAATAATTCGCAATCCACCGCCAACCCCTCAATTGACGTCTCTTCGTCATATTTATCACCCAATGCTCCCGAAAAATCCTCTTTTGCCGTCTCGTGTACCGATACCAACAAGCAATCGATTGAGACCTTGATCTACAAATTATACGAGTACAACGTGTCACATGAAGTGCCCATTATATATGACTTGGATTACTCCAATTTTCTCTCGCATCCAGGCATTTTGTTCATCAAAAAATTGTCTCATCCCTTGGTAAATCCAACTGATCAGAATACCTATATTTTGACTAGAGATGATCCCCGGGCCCAACAGAGTGAACTTTTCACTCTTTTACAACTGCAGAGTCACTTCAAGAGTCTTCGTGAAATCAAAATCTTCAGCAATCACGTGGATGCAGGATCTGCAGCACCCTTTGTATCTTTTGCAATCGTTAAGTTTGATGTATATATTGACGTGGATATTCTCATATCGAAGCTCAATAAACTCACACCCAATCCTTTCAACACCAACAAGAACTTGCCGTTATACTTGAATAAATATCTCAACAAGAGGGAACGTTGCATCACCAAGACTTCGGCAATTCCTGCGTCATCGCATACTAATAAACCCCCTAGCCCTAACAACGGTCCTACCAATACTAATGCCAATTTTGATGTGATCTTTTTAGAGAATCTCCCAAAGTTCTTCAAAGGTGAAGTAACTACTTTGGACGTGCTTCAACTACTTGAGAAATTCGAAGAATTTGGGAATGAAATCGACACGATCTATTTCCCAATTGAAAGTAAACCAGAGCCAGATTTTCAAGAATCTCAGTCCAACTATAACTTACTCGACTATGCTTTTGTCCGCTTCAAACAAGCAGAGAATATCACCGAGAATACTCTTAAAATCTTGTACTACTTGAACAATTTGACTTTGGAACAGTACAAAAGCTTTGACCTCAATGCGGTCAAGCCATTGTTTTTAGATGATTCGAAGGAAAAACCCAAGCACAAGAGCAGTATTAGAATCACCATTGCACAATTTAAACACAACCACTACATTTATAGAGACTCCAACAATAACTTCTTGGCATATGAAGCAAACAAAAACGAGACTGATGGGTTGGTTTCGGTCAGTTATCCCAACCCAGGTCTTGTCAGCAGCATGGTTTCAAAGCAAGTCAACTATCAAGAAACAAATATATATGTCAATAACCTCCCAGTCGTATTTGGAAACAATGATGCCTTATGGGAATCATTCTGGAAGCAATTCGGTTCTATCAAGTCGGCCAAGATCATCAACCCACAATTCTATAGAAATGAGGATTCTCCTGAAAATTCCAACGATCCTCATTCATCTTCCGTCCCAAAGAAATTCAATAAGTCGGCAGGTTTTGGTAAGATTGGGTTTGTCTTTTATACCGACTTTAAAATGGCCGTGAAGGCAATTCTTCTCACGAACAACAGAGTTATTAACCTTCAAGGCTCCAATACTCCCGTCTTGATAATGTCTTCATTCGCACTCCAGAAACCCAATTCAAGTTCTCAATCTGGTAACAACTTTCCTTTGAGTGCTGGTATTGCCAATAGAAATTGGAATCAGAACTCTTCTGGCAAAAACTTGACACCCCATAAGAACAATAATTATAGAAATATGATTCCATATCCCAACAATATCTTGGGTGCTCCTGGACCTCAGATTTCTCCTCCGCTTGCAAATACAGCGCAGTACTTCAATCCTTACTTTTATGGAGGGTATTCTCCTGCTGGTGCTGGAGGCCCAGTATTTTATCCTTCGCCTCCACTACAACTGCAACCTCCAATTGCATATGGAGCATCATACTACGGCCAACCTCCGTTTGGTCTGGAGAATACCGGACACAGGGAAGAAAGCGTCGATTACGACGACCCCAATGTTGCTGGTGGGTCCTATACCTATGGGAATGTGGCTTACCAGTATCCATATACTGCAATTCCTCCGCCAGGATACTTTTATGAATCTAATTATGACGCCTACGAAGATAACAGAAACGATTCATGATACTTTTGTCTATAGGTTTTACCGCTTTGTTCGTGTTGTAATGCCTGTCTTAGAGATAGAAACGAAATACTTGAATAAAAAGGATAGAAAAGGAAATAAAAAGGAATAGAAAAAAATTGATAAAGACGTCTTTTCAGGTCTCCAAGATCTTTTACTTTCAGGTTCCAATTAATTGGTGAAAAATCACTCGCTTTCATACTGCTTAGCATTTTATTTTTGACATCATTACCTACCTGCTTGATTGGTTTAAATGTTTTCCAATTTAGTAAGCTTTTTCAACCAAGTACTTCATTTCTTCAGCCTACAATTTTGATTTGCGTGATATTCACTTATTCACTTCATTCCCAATCGAGAGCCCCTCTTTTGGTGGGTTTTACGTTGTAAAACTTTTTATCTTAAATTTATTCATATAGTCAAGCACGATTCGATGTAAATATCGAACTGTAAATAGTCCATTCGCTCAAATATGTTTTACTGAAATGCATTTTCAATATCAATCTATCAAGTATTTTAACCTATATAACTATCCTATGGTCCTTGTACCTGGACATGTGAATGAACTATCGTCAGTGTTGCGTCGTTGGTTGCTCTGATGGCTCTTGTTTTACCCTATTTACAAATTAGGTGGTTGTTCTGAGCGTGATCTTGGAGTCAAGTGTGCAGTTGCTTCAAAGCTTATTTCATCTCCCTTCTTCTCCACGGACACGCCGTCAATAGACTCATCCACTGGCTCAACGGCTTGTACTTCCTCAATATAATACTTTAACATGCTTTCAATTCCATTTTTCAACGTGACAGACGATGAATCACACGATCTACATGCTCCCTTCAATCTCAAGTACACGGTCCCATTGCTTTCCTCGAAATTGACGAATTCGATATCTCCACCATCATCTTGAATGGCCGGTCTTATTCTGGTGAAGATCAACTCTTTGATCATAGCCACAATTTCATCGTCTTCGTCGTTGATCTCCATGTCTGCGGACAATGCGTTGTTGTCGTTTATAATCACAGGAGTTCCGTTGGTCAAGTATTCTGTCAAAATGGAGAAGATTTCCGGCTTTAACAACGACCAATGCGTGGTGACCTCCGATTTTTCTATGGTAATGAAGTTTGATCCAAACATGATCGATTTGATTCCATCCACACTAAAGAGCTTGAGAGCCAATGGTGAACACGCGGCTTCTCTGCCACTCAAGAATTCTCTTGTTTCGTTCTCTTCAAGTATCTTCATCGACGGCAAAAACTTAAGTGCCTGCTCGTTGGGTGTCTCTGCGGTCTGAATGAATAAACTTCTGATTGATGATATTTGCCATGTCTTCACTAATGGACTAAAGTTGTTAGGCCTAGTCTTACTAAGCAATAACAGTGGTAATGATCTCCTAAGAGCAAACATTCTGGACTATTATTTATTGGTTTCACTCGAATGGTCCCTCTGTAAGAATAGCCTGATAAAAAGGGATATGATGCCAATATGGTCTGGAAGGAATACTTGCTGGGATGAGTTGTTTCTTGAGAGGTCTTTCTAAGTGGCTAGAACTCTGTTTAGTCACATGACTCATGAGAATTGGGCAGAGGAAAGGAGTCAAGAAGGGTAAAGCCGGAGCCAATTGTTCTAAAAAGAAAGACCAACTTCCGGGCATGTCACGTGCTAAGGTCATCATGGGGCATTTTTGACTCCTGCATTCGATTATCTTAAAGATCTCATCCTGCCCTTGGGGTTAGATTTCAATACTTATTAAATACAATATTATATTGTTAATAGTCTATGGTACATATTAAAAAAGTAGGTGGGTTAGAGCCAAACAGTCTGAAAAGATTTCAAGCTTATGCTTCAAATAATAACCTCTCGAATAAACTAGCCGTTTTCTCTTCAAACTTGGAGTCATTACCATCTGAATTGGAACTGATACTTTGATCCAATTGTAACTTATTCTCCGCTATCTGTAGCATGTTCTCCTCGATAGTCTTGTTGACGATCAATTTGAAGATCGTCACCTCCTTCTTTTGTCCCACTCTATGGGCTCTGTCCTCGGCTTGTTTGTCATCATGAGGATTGAATGACTGATCAAAAATAATCACATTGTTTGCAGCCACTAAGTTAATACCAAATCCACCAGCCTTGGTAGAAAGCAAAAATACAGGAATTGTGTCATCTGCATAGAATTGATCAATAATATCTTGCCTAGTTTCAACCGATGTTCCTCCATCCAATCTAACAAACTTGTACTTCAATAAACTCAAGTTCTTTTCCAAGATATCCAAAACTTGGGTGAATAATGAGAATATAAGTACTTTCTCCTTTTTCTTGTTGATAATATTCTCCAATAATTTATTCATGGCAGTTATCTTTCCACTGTTGAGAAATTTCTCGTCTGACAATTTGAATTTGCCGATAGTTTTTGGAAATTTCAAGGACAAATTGTGGAGTTCAAAGTCAGACATTACTTGCATATCTTCGAAAATAAATTCCTGATTAGCCTCAATATACTCAGGTTCATTCATGATAAGTTTGGCCATTTGTCTAAGCTTTGTATCAGGGTATTCGGTTCTGAATAATAATGGATGTAAGGATGCCTTTCTTAAAGCCATCAAGACGTTGGAAGAGGATGGGATTGGATTATTTCTTGCTTCTTCGATATCTTCCTTCTTGGTGAGCAATTTCCTCCTTTCTCTTTCCATTCTCGTAGCTCTTGCGTTTTCCAATTTATCTTGATAAATCATATCTTGAGTAGCAGTTAAATCACATCTAATGATCTCATGACATTTAGCGGGTAAATGTTGTAATACTTGGTTCTTTTTTCTTCTCAAAACGAAAGGTGTCATCATTGTCTTTGCTTTGCTGATAGCTTGAACTGATAATAATGGGTTGTAGTCCGGTTGTGGAGTCGACGCAGATGCTGTGCCTGAAGATGAGGTTATTTTACCTACTTTTTGATTGAACAACCCTTGTAAGTCATCTTTCTTTTCATTGAACAAATTTGGTAACATAAATGATAATAATGATACCAATTCTTTCAAGTTGTTTTGCAATGGTGTACCTGTCAAAAGTAGCCTGAATCTAGCCTTGAGTCTCATCAATTTGGTATATCTTTCAGTTCCTGAGTTTTTTAAGAAATGACCTTCATCATACACAATTATATCGAAGTTTTGACTTCTCAAGAACTTAAAGTCATTTGAAGACCCAGCTGCCAACGTATACGTGGTAACCAAGACATCATAGTCTGAATCCTTTAACTCATACCTCAAATCTTCTCTATCTCTGACAGACCCATAGTAAGCTTGAACCGAGATATCAGGACAGAACTTTTGAAATTCTCTGAGCCAATTTTCAATGGTAGAGGCAGGAACAATAACCAAATGAGGACCTTTCTTTTGAGAGTTTTGTTTCAAGTGAGCCATGAATGCAATAACTTGACATGTTTTACCCAATCCCATTTCATCGGCTAAAATACATGATAAATTGTTCGTGTAGAGGAGATTCAACCAATTAATTCCGACCTGTTGATAGTTGTTCAATGTAATATCATCAGCCAATAATGTTGGTTTGTGTTTTATGTAGCGTAATCCCTTCTTCTTATGACGTGTGACAATAACTTCAGAATCTTCTTCTTCTTCACCAACCTCGATAACTTCATCTACAGGATCGATATCAACCACGTCCAATTCCCCTTCTCCGGTTACCTTCACACCCCATTGTTTCATTTGAGTGGCAATGGTATCACCATATTCAGAACACTTTTTTATCAAGGAATCAACAGCCCTATAACCCTTCAAACTGAATTCAGTATTCTCTATAATTCTCAAACCAAGAGTTTTTCTCTTCCTGGAGTTTGTTATTTTTTGGTCTGGCAACGTGAAATCGTTTTCTGATACCTGATAGATACTTTCGTATGGTCTTTCGGAGATGACTAGCTCAGCGATAGCTGGCTCTAGGACACAAATTTCAATGATGTCTTGAGCGGATGCATTATTAATGAATTCAAGAATTTGGCTGTCGATAGAAGTCAAACCTGTGTGGTAGTTGGATTCATCTTCTTCTTCTGACATATCATCACTGGCGTCGTCATCTTCCAATTCCTCGTCACTGAGCACAACAGTTGCTCCACCTCTCCTCAATTTCGAATTCTTGGAATTCTGTTTGATTCTTTCTTCCAACATTTCCAAGTCGTCATCTGCAACAATCATGTCATCGTCTTGATCATCAACGGGTGGTTTAGTCAATACTGGAGGACCAAGTGGGTTGGAGCCATAGTTGAATTTTGCTCCAATGCCAGTTCCATTCATAAGACTGGGAAGTCTTATTGTTGGAGTTGGAGACCTTGATGGCTCAGCAACTCCTCTTACAAGTTTTCTTCTCTTTGGGGCTGCTTCTGCTTCATCTTCCTGGGACGATGCTCTGAAATGATCCAATGTAGGTTGCGATTTTGGCTTGAATTTATACTTATCCAAAATTGAAACCTTGGCCTTCTTAATTTCAACTTTGGTGTTGTGGGTGGGTTCCTGGTAGGTGGTTTCTTTTATTGGAGACGCGATGGTCTTGACTCTTGCTTTACCTCTGATTTTGATGGGAGAGTCTTCTTCGTCATATGTTTGGGAATTTGTGGGTCCACTTCCGTTGTCTGTTTCTAAAGTGTTTGATTGATGTGTATTTTCCTTCAATAAACTCTTTTCCTTCTCTTCTCGAAGTCTGATCTGTTCACTTCTTTCCAACTGCAATCTCATCCTCTCAGCAGCCAATCTACGATCTTCCTCCTTCTTTGCTTCTTCTGCTTTCCTGCGCTTGGAGTCTACAGCCTCCAAGATGGCCTTTTTATCATAATTCTCCGTCAACCATTGTGTAATGTCTCTAAGGTTACCTCTTCCCTTCACGAATCCCTTAAGGATATCACTTTCTTCAAGGTAATAAAACGTTCGTCTCACCAAGCTATAGTCCTTATGTTGTCTGATGGCCTGTCTCTTGGACTCCAACGCCCTTTGCTTCGCATCATCCACCACACGCTGATTGTTGATGGTAGGAGGAGTCAAGCTGGAAGATGGGGCTGGTGATGATTTGATTTGGATAGGCGAAGATGAGGGAACCTGAACATAGCTCTCCTTCTTGGGAGTTGTCTCTCCAACCAACTTGGGGTTTTCTTTCGTATACCAGCTCATACCAAGGGAATCTGGCTGTTTTGCGATAACCTTGGGGCTGTTGTGTAAATGTTTTTGATGGCTTTGGTGTGGTTGATAAGGGTCGCGGTTTTGAAAAATTTTCTACGCGTATGGTAGTTAAGAATCAGTTCTAACAGGAAAGAAGTAGACAGATGACTACAGATACAACCAATTGAAACGTTTTGAAAGGGAACTAAAGCTGAAACACCTATCGTGTGAGAGATTCGATCGGTTCTGGCAGCCAGCCAATGTGTTACCATTTGCATCTTATTGGGGTCAACTATAACTTGTGTTTCTTCACCTATTATTCGCAGTACGCATCTCATTTCAACCGCCATTTGCTGCTTCATCCACACTATCATCACCTATAAACCATCAAAAATCTCCCCAAAATTGCCCATAGTGAGCCTGTCCTCTATGTATCCTCACAATTGCTGCCCCTATCCCTTGCCTCCCCTTCCTATCAATTTTCCACCCTCCTATCTCTCTCTTTCCTGGCTTCTATCTCGTCTCTTTGCACGCACTCTGCACAATCCTGTACAATCGAAGTAATTTGCAGCTATTCAAATCCCAACGCTTCCCCAGCTTCTACACCTTTCTTTTGTGTACTTCTTGTATACCCCCTGCCTCCCCTATATCTTCATACCCCACCAATCATCTCTAATCCGAAATCTTTACCGTTGTAGGCATCATTGCCCCAATCCAGTACCCCTTACCCCTCCTCGTCCCCTCCCTAACTTTGATGCCTTGTCGGGTCACACGCATTCGATGCGACACTTAACTGTCCATCGTCCTGCACACGTGACACTTCCAATTGATCCTCGAACTGCCACATCATAAATATAAATGCCTGCTTCCCCCATTCTTTCACTAGACTTCCTGCGGCAAAACAGTCTGAATTGCAACCCATCGGCATCATTTTCCCCATTGCGAAATCACTTGACCAATAGAAAGTTTGGTCCCTCGAGAAAAACGCTTCAAAACCCCCCTCGTCAATACAAAAATATCCTCAATCATCCCATCGTTATAATCAAATTCCTAACAAGATGTCTGAATGGATCTCGACATTTCCGGGATACCGCCAGGTTCTCCTTACAGCCAAAAAGGTCTTTGGACAGATGATCAGAACAGGACCCACCCCTGACCATGTGGGTATTATCATGGATGGGAACAGACGATATGCTAAAAATAAGAAAATGGAAGTCAAGGAGGGCCATAACTTGGGTTTTGAAAGTATGTCCAGTGTACTTGAACTTCTCTTCGAATCCGGCGTCAAAAGTGTAACTGTGTTTGCGTTTTCAATTGAGAACTTCAATCGTCTGAGCTACGAAGTCAAGTCTTTGATGGACCTTGCAGCTCTGAAGTTCCAACAACTTACCCAACATGGAGACTTGTGTGAACAATATGGGGTGAAGATACGTGTTCTAGGAAATATACTGCTCTTGCCAGTGAATTTGCAAGAAATAGTCAAGCAAACAGAAGTAATGACAGAGAATAATACAAGAGCGATATTAAATATCTGCTTTCCCTACACTTCGCGAGACGAAATAACACGACTGATTAAGTGTGTGGTGAACGAGTCTGTAAAGCATGGACCCGAGTTCAACATAGACGAAAACACCATAAACGAATTCTTATACACCGCCGAATCTCCGCCATTGGATTTATTGGTTCGCACATCCGGTACATACAGATTATCAGATTTCCTTTTATGGCAATGTGTTTCCAAGGACTGTTCAATTGTTTTCACTGACAAATTATGGCCAGACTTCAAACCCTGGGATATGTGTGGCATGCTAATCAACTGGAGTTTCAATAAATACTGGTACGGACATGGAAGTGGTGCTCCGTATAAATCTTCCTCAGCAAAGTCTCTTTCGGAATCTATCAGCTCGGACGTCATACCCGAGACTGAAATAACTGGCTCGACTGGAACTTCGGGATACAGAAGGTTCGACACTAATGAACACGATGATGACGATGACGAAGAAACTCACAATAGTAGTGATATTGGGGCAGATGAAATCGACACGGTGACTTCGGATGAAGATACCGAATCTACTCAAAAATAGTGAACTAAGCCTGCTCCCCACCTTGAGCCGACAAAGCCTGGATCTTAAAGTATGAAGCTCATATGAGCCCTGCATAATGTAGCCGAATGGCATAAGGATAGACGTATCCACGCTTTAATGAATAATTCGAGGCAGTGTGATAAGCAAATGCAATACATTTCGAGATAGATCCCTCGAACCTTGAGATGTCTCGAGTAACACGCAATGCAGAAAGGATACTGATGACTGCAACCGACTGGAATCGCTAGCCTAGTATTTTACCTTCAATCAACCAAACGACACTCCTTGCATATGCATATTGAAGAACTTCAATCTTATTTATAATCATAATCAAGAAACCATTCATAATGGTGTAGCTTAAAAGTATGCCCCACACTGTATATCGTGAATGTCTTTGGCCTGCATACTGTCTATCGCTTCGCAACCTGTCCTGTACATTGTCCTATGTATAGAAACTGATGGTCGAACTGCATATAACCGACAAATGCCTGAATCGGTCGATTAGTACTAAGGCAAAAGCCGGTACAGGATCACGTGCGTGATGTCTAATCTCGCATTGAAGTTGACTCATTAGGGTCGGACAACTTGATAGTTGAAAAATATTAAAATTTAGGCTCTATTCCTTCTTAAACATCTATTAACAAAATAGGCATATCACAATGGATTTAGTCAACCACCTACCAGACCGTTTGTTGTTTGCTGTCCCAAAAAGTACGTTTTCTTCGCTGAAAAAAGTAATCAAAATGCCCAACTTTGGCATAAAACGTGGAGAATCGGAGTCTCCCGAGAATTGAGCAGTTATAGGAAATGAATTATAAAAAGACTTTGATCCTATCCGTCTAGCCATCTTCTTAGCATTTCATCCATGTTAATGGATGTAAATGCTCACTATTATTGATCGAATACTAACATCTGCAGAGGGTAGACTATATGAAAAATGCTGCAATTTATTAAATGGTGCCGATATCCAATTTAGAAGATCCAATAGATTGGACATTGCGCTTTCCACCAACCTCCCAATAGCATTGATTTTCTTGCCAGCTGCTGATATTCCTATTTTCGTTGGTGAGGGTAATTGTGACTTGGGTATCACTGGCTTGGACCAAGTTAAAGAAGCCGACATGTTCGACTCAGTTGATGATTTATTGGACTTAAACTTCGGTAAGTGTAAGTTACAGATCCAGGTTCCTGCTGATGGAGAATACGATACTCCTGAACAATTGGTTGGCAAAAAGATCGTCAGTTCTTTCACCAAGTTATCCACTGATTACTTCAGGACATTGGAGAAAGTCAATGAATCGAGCCCAATCTCAACTAGCATAAGATATGTCGGAGGCTCAGTCGAAGCCTCATGTGCCTTGGGTGTTGCCGATGCCATTGTTGATTTGGTGGAAAGTGGTGAAACCATGAAGGCTGCCGGATTAAAAGCCATTGAAACCGTATTGACCACGTCCGCTCATTTGATCTCGTCTAAAAAGCCAAAGTTCCCACACTTGGTGGAGATTATCCACCAAAGAATTGAAGGTATTATGGCTGCTGAAAATTATGTCTTGTGCAACTATAATTCCCCAAGATCTATTTTATCGAGAGTCTTGAACATCACTCCAGGAAGAAGAGCTGCTACAATCTCTGCTTTGGAAAACAAAGATCCTCTTGCTGAAGAATGGGTTGCCGTATCTTCAATGGTTGAGAAGAAGAGAATTGGTGATGTCATGGATGAATTAAAGAAAGCAGGTGCCTCTGATATCTTGGTATTCAATATAGGTAACTGTAGAGTTTGATTTGCAAACTCAGAAGACATAACATACCAGACTCTGCATCAGGAAATCAAAATAGAATTAAACCTTGTATTTATCTTATAACTTCTGAAAAGCAGATGTAATTGATTAAACGAGAACAATGTAATAAATTGTAATAGAACAGTACGATTAATTAAGATGATGCAAAAGAAAAACTACGTCTTAATCCTTGACTGATTCGTTTATATTTTTATTGTGATTTCTATGATTAACATGGCTACTCATTCAATAACTCTAACACCATCCTTATCAATTGCTTTCACGTAAACACCTTTGAAATCAACGGGCATTCTTAATTCCAATTCTTTCAAACATGCCTTCAATAATTCCAAACCTTCCTCTACACCCATGTCTTTTCTGTAATGTCTGTCCAACAAGGAGTTGGCATAGAATGCTGCGTAACCATGGGCTCCATAGGGCAATTCAACCTGGGTTCCCAAGTAATCTATCCAGTTCAAAGTAGGAGTGGCAGTTTTGGTGTCAAAGCCTCCGAGCAAAACGTTGACTTGGTATGGTTTTCTGGATCTGATGGATGTGGCCAATTGGTTTCTGACAAACGACGCCGTGGCCTTTGGACTCAATTCAACGTCATTTTCTCTCATGGTGTGTAATTGGATGTTGGCTTGGATGTATTCCGCAAATTGTACTGTGTCTCCTGATTCTCCAGTGTATGCCACTAAGTTATGGGAGTTTAACACTCTAGTTTTGTCGTCGGTATCCTTGAGAATACTGATTCCTCTTGTGGCGGCCTTAGACGTGGCAATGATGGTAGCGTCTTGCACCTTGATTCCTAAGATGATATCCATTTTATGGTGCTATTGAACTTTATTATTCGGGGTAATAATTGATACTTAGATACAATTCTTCAGGTGGAGAGTACACGTGTCGTGTATTATTATTTCGCAGTTGTTCACGGTATTGGTGAGATTTTAGACTGGTGTTGGTGTCGTTGATTCGTGTTGGTAAGAGTACTAACATTTGCCATCCAAGAAGTGAGCGACTGAAGTGAAAGTCGTGCGCGCAACAATATATATAATACATTTACATGTATATGGCTATACGGATATGATATAAAGAGGGTCTCAGAATAGAGAAGTTAAAGAAGGGCTTTTTATTCATTTTATCTATAAAAACGTCAACTCTTGGAGACAGCTCTTAACTTTCAAAATTGTGGTAACCAAATTTTTTTGTCTATGTAATAGTATTGGAATTTATGTCATACTTAGTTGCAACTACTCTTTAAATGAATGCCAATCGGTTTGATAAGGAAATTTTATCGCCGACGATTATTGGTATCGGACGATTGAGAATTCATTCCTTTACTATTGATCTCATTTTAACTCCTTTAACTTCTTGTCAATCAAATTTGAGATCAACCCGGCCAATGCACTATCTTCATTATTAATCTGGTTAGCCAAGTTGATTTCAATCTGCTTTTCAATCAATTTTCCGGTCAAGTCAACCTCGATGTTCACAGTATCACCAATTGCCTTCAATGGCAAGGTCACTTTCTCTTGCGTGTAACTAATCATCATAATGGAAAACTCCGAGGTTTTGTAGTCCACATGAGTGACCGTAAGTGAGGTTCCATCAATTGCAATAAAACCCTTCTCCACAATATAGCTCATATATTCTGGGTCTCTCAACTTAAACGTGAAGGAAATGGCATTACCATCTGGTACTCTTTTGGTGATGGAAGCAATGGTATCAACATGGCCTTGTACGACATGTCCTCCCATCCTGACGTCACTGGTGACTGCTCTTTCAAGATTGACCCTGTCTCCAGGCTTCAAGTCACCCAAGTTCGTACGACGCAAGGTTTCTGGTGCAACGCCTACTTTGAACATAGTCCTGGCGGTTCCAAACTCCACAACTGTGAGGCAAACTCCATTGGTACAAATGGAGTCCCCAAGCTTAACGTCTCCCAAGATACTGGAACTATCTCCAATAATAATAGTCACACCGTTTCCACCAGTTTCTGTAGTATCCAAGGTTTGATATTCAAGAACAGAGCCTATTCTTTCGATTAAACCGGTGAACATATTGAGGATGGTATTGATTTTTAGATGTGCTGGATGTTTGGTAAGATTCCTGAAAGTATTTCGTGGAAGGTGAATTAAGCTAAATATCCAAGGTTATATACCAGATGACTAACTCCATAGTAATTATCCCGATCCGGTCGCGGCCATCATTCCCACTAGTTAAGCCATCAAATCACGGAACCATATCGCACATTTATACAAACATGGCTCCACTTCGAGTCACCATTGGCTGCTTTTGCTGATATGAACGCTGATGATGCGGCTGTGCCCTCAGACTGTCTCGTACTCGTTTAGTTCAAGTTATGGGTCATAGTGTAGATTTTTTGAGCGTTTGGCTGTGAAAGATTGTGCAAATCAAAATTGCAACCGAATTAGGACGGATTTTCCTCCAGCCAAAGAGACAATTATGTTTAATTGGCTATATATATAGCCCCTACAAGTTTGTGACTGAACTTCAGGTCTGTTAGTCTCTTTTTGCTCCACCTTTCTCTCATTATTCGTTCCAAGTTAACTACAGACCTCAGCAGGTATGACATATACCGCTTAGGTAAATTATAGTCCAGCACAATTTTTCAGACTCACGTACTAATATTAAATTGCACAACGTTTCGAATTCAACTTTAAGCCAACAAACCAATTCCAAACATGCCATTCCGGTTTCCTGTTCACTTCGAGATTCCCAAGCACTCATACGTGAACGCGAGGGTCATCAGAGACCAGTTCAAAAGATTACAATACGCTGAACACGAAGTCACTAGAAATGCATTGAAATATATCGCCAGAAACACAGAATTACCAGCCAGAGCAAGATTGGAAGCCCAATTACAGCTTGCCGCCATGCCCAAGTACACCGCTTATAATCAAATTAAGGACAGATGCGTTGCCTCTGGATGTGCCAAATCCGTTATCAGCGATTTCAAACTCAACAGAGTAAGTATTAAGACGAACAGAAGAAAAGTATTGGAGGCTGGTTGAAGTGACAGCCAGCAAGTCGTGAGATAAGGACGTATGGGAGATTATGATCCATCTTGGTACCGTCGAATGAAATAGACCACAGATTTTCTTAGATCCTAATGTTACTTCTATGACTCCAAGTACATCACATTTCCTCAATTTCTCATTCATATACTAACTTTTCTAGACTGCTTTCAGAGATAGAGCTCGTGCTGGTGTTATTCCAGGTGTCAAAGTTGCCTCCTGGTAAACCTCTACGAATTTACAAGATCAAACATCTTCCACAACTCATCATTACTTCTGTACATAGCCTGTAAAATAAATTAATTGAACATATTCAGCTTTTAGTCATACTTGGTGATGTTTTCCCTTAAAGTGTAGAAACATTCATTGAAAACGGCTTCACTGTAATAATATCACTATTTTACTTCGTAAAGACACCCTTGACAGGTCTTATAATCACTCAACCTCTTACTGGCCATATCAAGCCCATATCATCGAGTGTGCACGTGACTTGTATGGTATCAAAAATTGATGAAAAATCTCCACTTTATCCTTCAAGAACTAGACCATATCGCTGTACCAACTCATGATGCTTGGATTATTGCGCCCTATGCGGTCCAGCCCGCTTCTCACTCCCAAAATAGCTCCGTTCACCCGTTACATATCACTCAAACCTGATTTTTCCAAGTTCAAAAAGATAGAACAACCTCCAGGAAATATTGTAGGAACCGTGAATGATGCCTACAGAATTCCACTCGTAAGTTTCTACGAAGGAGGGTATCACTGGACTTATGAACGTGGTGTTGCTGTTGCTATGATCCCAATGGCCATGACTCCGTTCATTGCAGGAGTCGACTTTCCTGTTCTAGATGCTGTCTTTTCGGTATTACTTTTGTTTCACTGTCACTCAGGATTCAAAGCATGCATTATTGATTACATTCCCGCGAGAGTTTACGGGATCTGGCATAAGATAGCTTCGGGGTTATTGACACTCGGGACGTTCGTGGGAATGTACGGAATTTATCAAATCGAGACAACCGAAAATGGATTGTTTGATTTAATAAGAAAGTTCTGGATTGCACCAGAGACCGAAAGTTTAGAATAATCACAGTATATTTAAAGACCACAATCTGACTCCATCTTATAATCATTGATATGTTGCAACTTCAACTTCTTTCATTGGTACTGCATTTTTCACTATAAGAATTTCCAACAAAAAAACCACGAACTTTAACCCGACAAAATCCAGAACTCCTTCTACCTACTCCCAGCATACAACTCACCTCAATCATCATTACTCTTCTTGTATATACAACCATAGTAAACATTTACCCGTTAAGTATAACATATATACCCTTGTTTTTGTGCGTAGCACTACCCTCTCACGGCTGACTTTTCAAACCTTAATAACAACTGAAAAAGCCACCAAATATATGCTAGTAAACACGCCAGAAGTAGCAACAGTTGCAGCAGTTCACATAAACCATGAGTGACAACGAAGAGCTTGACTATGACCGTGATGACGTCAGAAGGAGTCCTGTGGCCGAGACTCAGATCGAGCCGGAATTGGCCGATACTCCCAAAAAGGTAATAGACCATCATGGACTTCAAGCACCAGCTGAGTCCGAACCACAATCAGAAATCGTTTATGAAGTCAAGGAAGACGCGTCATTCCACGTTACCAGAGCACTCTTTATCGCTAACTTGCGCCGGCCAATCAATGCCATCAATTTCCAGAATTATCTTAAGCAATTGGCTGCAGAAGGAGGAGATTTCCATGTGGAAAGAGCGTGGTTGAATAAGTCGAGGACTCACGGGATTGTGCTTGTTGACAAGGAAGAAGGTGCTGTTTATATTCGGGATAAAGTGCTCGGATCGGTGTATCCATCTCTAGAAGAAGACTTACAATTGAAGGAAGAATACGAGTCAATAGAGGAAGTGAGATTTGATTCGGAATCGAGACAACACCAAGAAGAATTGGAGCAGGTCGAAGATGAAGCGGAAAAGGAGGCGTTAACTTTAAAAGAGCCAGTTCCTCCAAGAAAATTCGAGCCCGAAAGACGTCCATTGTACGTGGATTTCATTCCAGTCAAGGCCATCAATCAATGGATCTATGAAGAAGACAGGGGACCTCGTAACGGGGTGTGGAAGATAGATTACGAATCAAGAGGTGAAGAAGTCATAGCAAACCATACTTTATTGAACGGAGACTTCACTCCACGCTTCAATCCTCGTATGGATGGTCGCAGACGTGGCCGTGGATTCCGTCGAGGCTACGGTGGTGGGGGCTACGGTGGTGGGGGCTATAGTGGTGGGAGAGGTGGTGGAAGAAGTAGAGGTGGAAGAGAAAGGGGAGGATATAACAACTACGATCTTGATAATGGTAATGGGCCAAGACCGTATAACATTTTTCCACCCCGTGATGGCCAAACGGGGACCTCTCATTCCGGCTCTAGCTCCAGTTCAGGGTCAGGCTATCATCCTTATAGATCCCGTGAAAGAGATTCATATGTTCCTGCCCAAAGAAATGATCGTCCTAGAGAAAGATCCTCCAGGACTGATTCATACGAGCCTACTTACAAGGATGACTCATACAACAGTAGGAACAGATCAAGATCACCTGGAGGTGATGATTATGAAAGGAGAAGATCGAATTCACCTTAAATTATAAAAGGCTGGGATCTCTTGAAGTCGGGGTTACTTCGGGAGGTTTATAAAGGTTATCGTTTGTAAAAGACTGGAAGGGCTGTTATTCAAAAGATATATGAGACTATTGGATCTTGTAATTGTATTATTAGGTATAGTGATAATCAAAAAAATGCCATAAGAAGAGCGGAGTACATCAAGTACGTGTAAACTATTGATAAACTAATCACATTAGTCCTTTGTTACCCTGATACTATGTAGTATCAAATTCAACTTTTTGATTCCTCGAGGATATCCATATCTTCATCTTGTTTGACAGCTTGTCCTACTGGAGAGGCATTATCACCCGGTATTTCAGGAGGATTCGGTGACGTTATTACATCCTCAATTGTGTTTGTAGACAAGTCCATTTTATCGTTCTCCTCATCTGAAAAGATTTTTGATGGAGTACTAGGACTTCTTAAACCATCTGTTTTTGCTTTCTTGGGGCCATTGGCACTTTCCTCTAGTTCAATATCATCAATATCGGTGTCCCTTCGTCTTCTAGGAGATTTTGGAATTTCCGAGGGTATTCTGGGGATAAGCTCTTCAGAACCAGTCTGAATTGGAGGGGAAATCTTGGGTATGGAGTCTCTGAGTCCATTTTCTTTAGATGGAGACAGGTATTGATTTTCTTTTGTGGTCTCTTCCTTCTCTTTCGAAGTTTCGTCGACTTCCTTTGCATTCACTTCATCCTTTTTCTCTTGTGTTTGTTTCAACCAGGGAATCTCTACTAGTGGAATATTCACAACTGTTTGACTTGGTCGTAAAGGTTCGATTATATCAGCCTTTTCTACCAGTATTTCCTTCAGAAACTCCGTTGGAGGAAAGTTATGGAGTCCCGAAGATACCAATACCAATTTTGCGATTGAATTGAGGTATTTCAAGATCAGCACGTTATTTGTCAATTGGTAACCTTCTTTCTGGGGATTAAGCAATACTTCTGCTATTCTAGGCAACGTAAATGGTGGCAGTTCGAGGAAATTTTCATCAATGTGACCCTCAATTCTTTGGTATACCCCTCGTATAGCTTGGGGCAAGTTGACGCCTTCTGGTCGTACACTGTACTCTTCTCCTTCGGTACTGGAGATATGGACTATGGTATCGAGTCTGCTTTTGATTTGGGGCAAGAGATCTTGTGACCAACGAGATTCCGTAAATTGCTCGTTTATCCGGTTATCAGATGCATCAGATAGAAGGGATTGGAACTCTGGCTCGAGTTCGGGGATTGCTAACGTCATTGTAGGTTTGAAAGTCAATGGTTACTTCGATAAGCTATATTCTTGTATTGTCGTAAATAGATCCAGTCGCAAAAAAATTGTGTCGCGACTTTCTACAATTTACGATTATTTTATATTGGCCAGGCCATAGCTTATATATAGAATTTAATAGGGCGTTGGATGCTGAGAAGAAAAGTGTTGATGTTTCCTAAATTGAATACCTGGAGCTTCACTGTAAGTTTGGTCCACTTAGATTTGTGTATACGTCAATTACTATGCAGATTACTGCCAAAGTTACATCTCTGTACAAGTATTTAATTCCATAGAACCCCGAAAATTTTAATTCTTTTTCCAAAGTCATAAATACCTCCCGGTCATGAAACAGAACGTTCTGGCTCCCAGACTACTATACTCTTTCTAACTGCTACGATTCCCTTTCGTTTAGTCTATGCCTCAATTAACTCGCACCGCAGTAATTTTCAGGCCTGCACTCCAAGACACAAAATACAAATTTTCATAGTCTCGATTTTTCAACCTTGATCCTACGGTACGGTTTTACACCTTAGTCAACCAATAATGTCATTTATAAGAGCATACACGAGGGCAGCGCCTAGAATATGGCTGGCCACACGTCCAAGACTAAACGTGACTCCTTTTCTCAGATACAACTCGACTGCTATCAATAAAGATACCGATGTTAGTTTAACTGCACAAGTCTTCCCAATTGACAAAGATACCATAAGTGAATCCGATGTGGACGAATGGTTGGAAGCCGTCAAATCTTTGAAAGGAGGAAAAACCACCCTTGAAACTAAACCAGAGGTGTATCTTTCCACTTTAGCCAATCCAGAAACATTTTTGGAACAAAAGTTCGAACCTTCAGAACAACAATTAGCAGAAGTTGAAGAGTTTTCTAACAAAGGTATACCCTTGAAATCTGACCCTATAGTGGACAGTTTAACCAATATGATCATGAGACATGGAAAGAAGTCCAAGGCACAAAAAGTCATCTCCAAAGCATTTTACATCATCTATCTTAAGACCAGACTGGACCCTGTAAAAATCTTACACGAAACCTTGGACAAATTAGGACCTTTGGTTACCACCAGAACGCAACTTACTGGTACTGCCAAGAACAAACTTGTGCCGGTTCCATTGACCAAAAAACAAAGAAATAGATATGCTATTACTTGGATCTTGGAAAGTAGTAAGAAGAAGAAGTCCCCTGATTTTTCCGTTAGATTAGCAGAAGAAATCCTTGCAGCACATGAAGGAAAATCAGCAGGGTATGATAAAAAGGCCCAAATGCATAAAACTGCTATGACCAGCAGAGCCAACATTCTGCTTTAAATGAAGGCATACTTGTATATAACTGTTCATGATGAATAAATTCAACGATAATGCAGTGTAGTTTTAATGGTGGTGTTATTGGAACTCCTTACTTAAGTTTGTTGGTAACTGCTTAATTTTATAGTAAGTTTACAATTTCGTAATTATTCCGCAAAATCACTAGACTTTTCAAACTTTGGTTTACACAATAACTAATATTTTGCGGCAATCAAATCATTTAGCGCCCACAACTTTATTCATACAACCCACATCAACAAGAAGCAGACGATGACTTCAGCATTTGCAGTCGTCGAGAACAAATACCGCCGTGTCCGCAACAGTCTTGATTTTTACATTGTTGACTGGAAACAACGCTACTATAGTGACAATCGGAACCCCAGAATTATCCAGACAAAGTTCAAAGACCAGACCCTCTTCTCTTTGAGAACATGTCCTCATGATAAGTACACCGTCAAGGTTGGCGAATTCTTGATTATGGGGTCTCCACGGGAAGTTGCTCCGGGATATCCGGAATCAAACGCTATTCAACAGTTCCATTTCGATGGATTTGACGAGGCATTTTTACCACTATCCAGAGAATGTTTTGCTGCCAACCATGAGGTCAAATTGGACCCACCAATCATTGGAAATAGTGCTCACATGGGTAGTCCTAACTCAGTATCACTACACAGCCGAGTGTTAGGAAGAAACTCCTGCTCTTGTGTATGTCATAGTCCAGATGATGGTGGTCCTAGAACGGGTCCAGAATCACCATTACAGGACATGCCCAAGCCAAAACTGTTCAAAGCAAGAATTGCAGGCCTTGGATTTTCCTTTAAGAGAACTGACGAAAGCAAGAATCTGGGGAAAGATGTTGACTGGCAACCGTTTGAAGCAAGAGATAATAATAATGATGATAATAATACTTATCAAAATAGTCAAAATGAAAATAGGCAAAGTGTTGAAGAACCAATCAAGCTTTCGCAGAACATCGGGCACACCCCTCCCAAAATGGCTAAAGACCATCGTCTACCACTCAGATCCATCTCCGAAATGGATATCAACCATCGTCGCTTCACTTCTACACCAACAAGGGTTCATTCTGCTGTATCGAGATTACGCTCTGCTAGTACCAATATCCTTCCATCTTCTGGTAACCACAGGGTCTCCGGCGCTCATAGCGAGCCCTGGAAAGAAATCTACAGCGGCGTGTCACTCTACGCAGCCAGAATATCCACTGGCCAGCTTGTTCCATTGGATTTGACCAACATCACCTCGGGCTTTGTTGATGCAAAGAACCAAGAAAATGCAACCATGGATTTTGCAACCTTTCCAGGAAAGAGTGGGAAGGATCATATGCAATCGAATCAGAATGGTCAGCTGCCCGAGGAAGACATATCGGCATACTACGAAGATACAGGGATCTTGAGCTTGTATGAAGAGACAGAAGTGAGCTATGAAGAGTGAAAGTACAAATGGGGGGAGTGAGGAACTACAGTAGAATAACAAGAGAGGAGTGGAGAAAATTAGGTTGCACAAGTTCGTTGTCGAGAGAAAATTTGCAGTATAGATATAATATATGGATAACACAATTATAAGGGTGTATGATAAATATATTCAAGCCTTTCAACTATATGAACTAGTTGAACTACATAGTTTGTATATATATGCTTATATAGCTCATCTTTTGAGGCTTTACCAATTGCAGCCATAGTCGCACTGTACACTTATCAATGCTTACTTTCCTGCACATTGTCACCATAATTCCCACAACCCTCATTGGCCAAACTCACCACGAAAAAATCAATAAATTTTCAAGACCAACCAATATCAACTTCACGTAGCCCTTTCTGTTGATACCTTCCCATTCAACTTCAATTCGTCTTACATAATGATCCGTGGTTCAGGAGTCCGTCAAGCTGTCAAGCAACTCGCCTCGCGTCGTTTTGTTTCCACCGCAAATGCCCAGACCAAGTACACCACCTTAAGCAACGGTGTTACTGTTGCCAGTGAAATCAACCCACATGCCCCATCTTCCACTGTTGGTTTGTACTTCGGTGCCGGTTCTCGTTCCGAACACACCTACTCCAACGGTATCTCGGCATTGACCGCCAACATCTTGGGTTCTGGCCTTCAATCTGGTGTGTTGTTATCGTCTGAAAATACCAGAGAAATCAATGGTGTTGTAGCTCAATCCACCAACCAAAACGTCAAGGAAGCTGGTAAGTTGATTGCCAAGATCGCCTCCAACCCAGCCGCCGTGCTTGAAAAGGCCGACTTCGAAGTTGCCAAAGCTGCTTTGTCTGGCCAAGCTGCCGCCGTTGAAGCCGACCCTAACGCTAAGGTTTGGGAACACTTAAATGCCTCTGCTTTCCAAGGTTACTCCTTAGGTTTACCTACCTTGGGTACCACCGATTCCATTAAGGACTTGCAATTGGATGACTCAATCCGTTTGTTGGAAAAGCATTTGGTTTCCTCCAACACTGTCATCGCTGCCTCCGGTAACTTTGACCACGATGCCTTGGTAGATGCCATTGAATCATCCTTGACTATCAAGCAAGGTTTGAAACCAGAAACTAAACCTGCCACCTTCTTGGGTTCCGAAGTCAGATTGAGAGACGACACCTTGCCAAAGGCCTACATTTCCATCGCCGTCCATGGTGAAGGTCTTAACTCCCCAGCCTATCACGTTGCCAAGGTCGGTGCTGCCATTTATGGAAACTTTGACCACCATTCCAGCATTGCTCCTTTCACCTCCGCAAAGTTGGCTTCCATCGTGCAAGAATACCACATCGTTGACAAGTACCGCCACTTCTCCACCTCATACTCCGACTCTGGTTTATGGGGTTTCCAAGCTGAAATTTCCAATGTTTTCGGAATTGATGACTTCACCCATTTCGCTTTGAAGGAATGGAACAGATTGTCCGTTTCTATCACCAACGCCGAAGTTGCCCGTGGTAAGGCTGCCTGGAAATCTGCTTTATTGGCTGAATTGAACTCTTCCAACGCTATTGTGTCTGACATTGCTACCAAGGTGTTATTGACTGGTTACAGATCTTCTATTCAAGAATCTTTAACAAAGATTGATGCTATCACAACCAAGGATGTTAAGGCTTGGGCCCAAGCCGCCTTATGGGATAAGGACATTGTTGTCTCTGGTACCGGTCAACTCGAAAACTTGCTTGATTACAACAGAAACAGAAACGAAATGGCTATGATGAGATGGTAATCAACCTCTCGCCCATGCGCGTAATCACCTTTCCCTTCCACCCATCTAACTTGCATTTATGAAATGAAATAAAGATACACCAACATATTCCTTTCTTCCCCAAGATGATACATTCCAGCTTCGAATTACTGGCCACTGTCAAGTTTCGAATCCGTATATACATATATTTATATTTTTATAAATACAATAATTCCGTCAAATATGATATGTAGTTGTAAGCTCAAGCCCACCTATATTCGTAAATAAGTAAAAACTAAGAGAAACGATTGTCGCTGCTCATTGGTGTCGTCTTCGCATTATCAGGTAATGATGAAGATAAATATACAGTAAAAGCTTGAACTGAAGTCCTGACAATCTATATAATACCACTTTTTTTCAAGTTCTTTTGAACTATCAAGTCGGTCACGGCTGATAACACAAACTGCATCGATTGAGTGTCAGTTGCACATGTTCTATGGACATAAATCGGTTTATTTGTCTTATTCAACTTCAAAAAATTGCGCTCGAAGAATCTGATAGCTTCGTTAACATCGTCAGGTTTTCCATTGTAATCAGGGAAATACTTCTTCAATGGTGATCTCAGTAACTTCTGTTCGAACAAATCGATTTTATTGAGAAACAAAATGAAGGGAGTGTTGATAAACCATTTTGAGTTGCACAATGCGTCGAATAAAACTATTGACTCGTGCATTCTATTGACCCGTTCATCCTCAAACAACATCTGATCATATTCAGAAATGGCTAAGACGAATAAAATGGCTGTTATATCTTGAAAGCAATGAATCCACTTCTTTCTCTCCGATCTTTGGCCCCCAGCATCAAGAACCTTGAATTTGAAGGAGTTAATGAGAAAATTGGTCTCGGTGATTCCTGTAGTCTTGATTCGACCTTTGAGGATATCAGTATCACTGCAGAGGTACTTAGGATCAGCAAACTTGATGCTATTATCGAAATAGTAACTCGCAGATGATTCCAATTGGAATTCGTGAGATCTTTCAAAACACTGGAAGATTCCAGTATCTTGGGTCCATAATTTGGTAATGGCATCGGCAATTTGAACTCTAGTAAAGACTTCTGGTGCCCGCCCATTCTTAGCGTTCGAGAGTAACATTTCTTTTGAATTGAGTTCAGCACCTGGTTCTAAAGTTATGGTCTCTTCTTTTTCATCATTCCAAAATGAAGAGTCGGCTGCACCAGTGCTATTCAATCTTCTCTTGTTCCTGTTACTCTCACTATATTTCAAAACGTAGTCATTCAAAAAGTTGAGACCACCGGCAGCACCAGTGTCAATTTGTTGCAAAGCATCGGCCTTCAATACCATTTGTTGGTACCGTTCAAGATCACTGCCAGGTTGATCGGATTCTAACTTAATCCCTAACTTTCGGGCTTGAAGAATCAAGATCTTCATGGATTGAAGTACATCACACCAAATGACTTGGTTATACTGGATTCTTTCTTGCAGTGAAAACCCTCCCTTGTGTAGTAGTTTCATCTGTTTCAATACAGTTGATTTTCCACTTTCACCGGCTCCCAAGAGAAGTAATTTGAATTGATTTTTATCATTTTGTTTACCTACTTGAAGACTCTGTTCAATAGCATCATTGATTTGTTTGTCTTGTATAAAAGGATCATATTCGTCAGATTCGGGGACGCTTGCCACGCACCCCATAGTTTCAAAATGTTTATGAGGTTGAATAGGCTGCAACTTTGTTAGTAAATGTCCAATAAAATTCGTGGATGTAGAGGCAATTTACTATAAAGCGAAAAAGTAAGAAGTAACTTGTTTTGCAAATAAAGCATCGTGCTTTATTTCAACTTCTGTTATCTTGGGGACCTATGGTGGTTGGTATACTTCGTTTCCTAGGTGGTGGTTCCTTAATTCTGAAACGATTAACCTTCCGCATTAGGCAACTTCGCGCCGCACCAGAATCAACACATAAATTAGAGGGACTAATTAGCAAAAGCGGATATTGACGGAATCTTCTTCAATGTAGATCATATGTGGCATTATGATTCTTGCAGTAGCCCAAAGTATTAATAGTTAACCTCATAGTGGTCATTTTCTGAATTGAAAAGGTATTCTTTTTATTTTTATTGTGAATTTTATTGTGATTTTTATAGATCTGAATAAATAGTCTGGTCCTGCCAAACAGCACGATTTAAATTCATCGATGTGGGCCTATAAATTATCTTTATAGTTGCCGTTCATACTTAAGCATTTAGCATGGCTCTTGGTATTTGCTTACTTTTTTTCTGCCAAGTTTTCTATAGTGCCATTTTTTAATATTATGTCTATGCTGTCAATGCAAATCCAAAGTAGTAAACACCTATAATAAATATTCCCAAGAAGAGTGAATGCTTCAAAAAAGATACGAGGTTCCATTTCCTCACAAAAACAAGAATAGTTCTTTTCGATTGAACATATATCTTTGAAATTCTCGAGTTTGTTTTGCTGTTGCCTGTGCTATAAAAGTTGGATGAATGCAAGTAATAAGAGTAGGGACCCGTTGAAGCTTCTTGTCCTCCAGGCTTGGAGGTATCGAAAAGATCTTGTTCCTTGAGGAAATTGGAGATTTTTTTAGCATTCACGGATGGTTTATTTTCATCCACCATAGGTAAAATTGATGAATAGCTGTACCTAGGAGACTTTTGCTTGATGTTCCACCAAAGGAGCATCACGCCAGTGACGACTGCAAAAAGTATGTAATTTGCCACATTTAGATAGGGTGTTTGCAAATAACAGATTTGGGTTGAGAAATTGGTCAGTTCAGTTCCATTGTTGATTGTAAGAAGTTGAACTGCTGGATGATTTATGCCCATGGCCATACTAACAGACTTGACGGTGATTTCTCTGTTAGTTTGCTGTGATACTTCCTGGTGCCTGAAGTCACAATAGTCATGGTCGTCCCCTGAGAAAATGAGGTCTGGGTTGATCTTATTTAACAATTCTAGTGAAAGACCCTTTTCAACGGTGTTTTTGTACTGGTATCCGAATCCGTCGACATCAAAAACCGGACTCTCGCGTAGTGGACCACAACTTGCTTTAGGATCGCGGTATAATGGTGTATGTGAGAGCAAGATGCGGGGTCTTTGTTTCGTTGTGAATGATTCGACGAATTTTCTTGATTCGCTGTTGATATGAGTTTCCTTAGACGAGTACGATAATGCATCGAGTGATATGAAGTCCACGTTTGCTATGGGCATGATTCTGTTGGTTTGTCCAAAGTTCTCCACAAACCTCTGTCTTACATCTGTCTTGACACCGTCTCCAAATCCTATATCGTGATTTCCTGGGGTATTGATGAAGAGGGTTTCATCTTGAGCATATTGCGGGTATGGGGTCTGGAATATACGACGAAACCGCTTGAGCTGCAGCAGGAAGTACTTGTCGGTGGAATCACGGCCATTATCCAAGTAATCTCCCAAAAACACGATATAATCTGGCTTGAGAGTGGATATTAATGAGCGATAGTTTCTCTTTAGGTACACGTCCACTGTATGCTGCGATAACGAGAGAAGCAAGCTGTTTCTACCCACATAGGTATGGTTATCGATCAATTGTGGGTCTGCTACGAGCAACACCTTTGTAGAAGATTGGGAGTGGGTTTCAAGCGGAGTGTTTGGTGAATGTTTGGCAGCAACTGTTGGCCAATTACACCTAGAAGCAGTGAACCGGGGAATTAGGCGTTCGTGCAAGTAAAAAACACTGATCCATGCTATCACCACAAGAACCACGAGATGATGGATGCTCCTTAGTTTGGGGAAAAAGAGTCGTTTCATGATGGTGGGGCTACTCTTGGAAGTGTTGATAAAGGTTAAAATCAGGGTATTGGGTGAGAGAAAAAATGACACTTGTGTTTGTCACTGGATCGGGCAGTAAAGGGAACGAAGGGGACCGGAACGATTTGACAGTACACGTGAATTCGATGTCATGGGTGACAGGTACCAGATACCCCAAGAAAAGGTTGTAAGAGTTCGTAAAGGTTGTAGCAGTAGTTGTTATTGGTACAACGCTAGATAGACATGGTGATGGTGGGCACTAATTACATAGATTGTGCTCTCTATCACTATAGGTAGTATATACAATTAAAGTACTATCCTAATTATACGAAGAGAAGTACAAATGGAAATAGATATCGCCATCACATGCGAAGGCCTGTCTAAACAGTACATACTACTATCTATCCATATCTGTATCTATATGTGTATGTTGAGTTGGTGTACACCACTAGTTGATTGTACCAACAGCGATTACTTACTGGTATCACTTATTCTTAACTACTTCCTGATGATGTCTCCTCGACACGCACCACGTCTAAAATGTTCGCGTCCCACCAGAGTTGGACGCGAACATTACAAATACAGGCCAATAAACCCCAGAATACGCCCAAAAACTCACCCTTAAGTTTGGTCTTCTCCCAACATCCACCCAGTTTAAGGTTTCCGCGGGGAACCTTATTTTATTGTCACAATAGTGGTTGGTTCTAGACTACAAAATGTTGGCGTCGTTAAGTGGATCCACGTGATGTCATTTATACAATCAGTACAACAATACTATGGCCCCCAAGAGAAGAGATATTCCGAGTCTCCTCAACCCAATCAGTAGGTTTCGTATCCAAGCAGGTGCCTCTCGTACATGGTTTGAGTGACCATCTCAACGGTGGTACTCAACGCTTTGGTGGACCCCGTTTCATATATAATTACCGTCAATTCCTCTAATCTCTTGACCCATTCGTCCTCCTCTACACCTTCCCATCCCATTCCTACACCATCTATTATCCCTAGACCGTCTGGCTTATCTGGCGCTACCATACTATTATCCGATACAGTTTCCTCCACCCCACATCTCTTCCCCTCCTATTGTGTTGCTATCTTGCCAACGCTATCAAACGCGTCGTTTAATGTCCTCGTTTAGTCGCTCCATCGTCATATTTAGTCACATCGCATCGGAGTGAGGAACATTTTGATAACGTCTCCAAATTGAACCACACCACGATTTATCGTATCAGGCCTAAAACTGCAGATCCAAACTATTACCAACCCAGGCTGATCAAACAATACGTTCTAGATTTCACCAAGGCTTGTTTTATCCTCTCAATTCCACCTATAGTGGCTGAACCTAGATCTAATTGCGATTCCACATGCCACCGCTCCCATTGAATTTGGATTTAAACACAATCCTTGTCTCCCTAGTGGCAATAGTAGCCATCAACTATATCTACAACCACTACATTGATTCCACCAAAGATGTCAATGACCTCTATCTCAACGAACAATCTCTCGTGGATGCCACCAGATTGCCCAATGAATCTGCTATTTACAAGAGTAATAAATTGGATTATTCACATGGCTTAAGAATAGGTCTTGATATAAGATACGATCACTACAAAATAAGACACGGAAACCTCTGTGATGTTTGGGAACTTGTGATGAACAACATCTCTCAAACGAATGTTTTCACCATTGATAACGAAACCCACAAGTTCACCCAATTGAATGCCCGGATCAACCGAGTCGGGGCATATCTCAAAGAAAAAGACATCACCAATATCAAGATTCATTTAAAATATTTTCTCCAGAACCATGAAATATTTGCCGTCATATTTGCGGGCTTCTTGAATCAAATAACGGTAGAATTCTACGATGATTTTATCAATGTCAGCAAAATAGATAATGACCTTGAGCATGCTATTATTGTGGTAGATAACGAGGAACACTTTCATATTCAGAATCTTGGCATAGGTGCCTTTGAGTTCTATAATATCGAAAACGTTCCCGTTGAAGTATCTACTAATGACGAGCTTGAGAAATTCCCTAATGAATATAATTTCACTAAGGATAAGGGTATTGCCTTAAGAATCATTCGGAAATTGAATAGTAAGGTCTTATCAACAATTGAGTTCACCCAATTAAATTTGATAAGCTCTATCGCTTCAACCATCAAACATCTTCCATTGACAAAGATGATAGGCGCAAAGGATAAGTATTTGATCATTAATGAGCCACTTACGCCTAATGAACATTTCCTCAATAACATCACCAAAATTTTAGTTGGCTTCGTCTGCAATAGTGAAGTAGTGGTTTTCAATAAGACTGATGACACTAGATTCGGATGGAATGAGGTTTATAAATACAATCCTTCAGTATTATCCATAAGCGAGCGCCAATTAATGAAGCTATCATTAGATTCAATTGTTGCAAATTTGAATTTTGTCAGCAGGTTTTTGTTCAACCAAAAATTGAAGTTCTTATCAAAAGGTAAATTTTCCAACTTCAACTACAATGGTGATAATAGCAAGAAATTACGGTTAGTCTACGTGAATAAAGCTTTGAAATTCTTGCCAAAAATCAACATGGCCAAGTACAATGAAATGAGGTGCTTGCTTTCAGCCAGAGTAATAGTTGAGTCTGGATATTACAACATCATTGGTCCTGTTATCTTGACCGACTTTTATGATTATCGATTAAATAGAGTTTCTGATTTGAAATCATTTGGATGCATATCTCAATCTTTGGAAATTAAATTGATTAATGTCGATGCGAAGAACGTTGGAAATGTCATGGTAAGAGGTTATAACATCGGGAAGACGTCCAACTGGTTGCTATCTGAAACTCATCAAACGACTAATGGTGATCAAAAGTTGCAACAATACGATGAAAATAAATCGTCCATGAAATTAAACAACGGGTTTATGACTTTAAATGATACTAGGGGAATTTGGGGAAATGATGGATGTTTGTATGTTCTATGATTGTAAATAAATTTTCTTGTAATATATGATACTTATTGATATCACTTCAGCCAAATTAATTGTAGAAAGAAGTAAGCATGAGATGCTTGCTTTTCCTTTCGAGGTTGAAGTCTCAATTCTAACATTGTAGATTATCAAAGCTTCGGTGCTTGTCGATTTCGGTACAAGTTGTTCGGTCGTTTGATGTATGTAAATATTATAGCTAAATAATCACAACTTCCATTACTAACGGAAATCGTGTTTACACTACGAAAGGATGAATTCGAAGTTGCAGTCTAGACAGCTCTCAACTTCTTAGCAGATGTAAGTCCAAAAGCTGGCTCCGGTTGATTGGCCAACTCTTCATCGTGACATCTTTTTCTTGAAACTCCTTCAGAGATAGCGGTTTTGCTAACAGTAGAAGGAGAGCCAGAGAAAAGTGATGGAATCGAATGGTCCTTAATTAAGATCTTCGTTCCAAGTTGATTCAAATAGTAATTATTAAAATTAATCTTGATCAAGTTCAAGTTGTTTAACTTGAAATTATTAGTGAAAAAGTTTGCCCATTTGAACAACTTCTTTGACACTTTGGAATGGTTACATTCCCAGAAAATTTCATTGGTGTGGTCACATGTATCTTGAACTAGTTGGCACTTGATGAAGTCATAACCAAAAATAATCAAGATGTTGCACCAGTTCTCATATTTCAAATCGTTCAAGTAAATATCGTAGTTAAGTAAAGTTAAACATTTGAATTCAATACTCTTGAGGATTTTCATGTTGAAATTTCCACTGTGGTCATCCTCTTTGACTCCACAAATTTTGAGCCATGACTTGAAAGAGAAGTTGTAGTCTTGGTTGAACTTTGAGGCGATGATGACCAATCCCAAGAATAACTTCTTGGGATCTTTGAATAAGGGATCAGACTTCATATCTGCAACACCTAACTTGATAAGCTTAACTAAGTAAAAGCAAGTTAATTGTAAAGATTGAATCGAAGTCTTTGATCTTCTTAAAATTTCGACCATAAAGAATTTTAATTCCTTTTCGTCAATAATGGATTCTTGACCCTCAGAGTATTCTTCATCGCAATCTTGGTATAAGATTTTTATCAAATTGACCGTACAGTTGATTAAGATAGAGTTAAATTGATTCTTGTTCAAATGTTTGGTGTAATATTTGAAGTTGTTTGGTAATAAGATTTCCTTTGAGTTCAAAGGCGATGATGAATTGGTTGGAGGAGGAGTCAATAAGTCACCAGTTGAGTTGGTGGATGAAAACAAAGCGGAGTGATCCTTAGATGAAAGCTCCAACTTTGGGTTACCAGCTTGGAAGCTGGGGGAAACAGGAGATTGCATAGCCGATTGTAACAAATCTTCTCTGTGAATACCAAGACAAATTGAATTGTTGGTAGAAAAGGATTTGAGAAGAACTAATGAAAATTAGATCCAATAACTTGAAACAAAGTAACAAAAATAAACCGAATTAATTGAAACTTTGAAGTAATAAAGAAAGGACCTTAAATGAAGCAGGACCTAATTATAAAGATTTGATGAAAGTGGAAATGAATTCTTCCGTAAGATGATAATATGGAGGGGTAAAAAACAGTAATAACCAATAGCAGGGGTAACAGGATATATGAAAAAAAGCAGGAATTTCAAACTAAAAATGGAATGGTAGACATATAAAGAATTCCTTGGAGGCTAATTTTCAAATTGACAATAGACACTAGATCTGTGACTTAGTAAATGCTGGAGTACATATTGACTGCAACAAGAATATGGGGAAAAGATCAAGGAATAAAGATTAAAATTGAAGGATCAAACACACTAGATAGTGGGTTAGGTTATGAGGGTGGGGCTGGAATGGAAAATGTACTTCTTAGCCTGTAAGAAGTGGTGTAACAGGGATAAACAACTCTGTTAGTGAATGGTTACAGTATTCGTACTGTATAGTAATGCAATTATTGAAATAAACCCAGGGAAAACACCGAAACACCTAAGGAAAACGTCTTGGACTTGGAATGACTAGTCTAGTGGACGTGAGGGAATAGTCTTGTGGAAATGGAGACTATAAGGAAGTAAAATGGAACAAACACACCAAAGTTGACTTATTGAAAAGATAAGCTGGTGATAGGGGGGAAATAAACACGGATGGGGCGAGGAAAGCGGTAGTTAAGCAAGCAAAAGAAGATTATGTCGGAAACAAGCACTGAGATGGATACTCAAGGATATTTCAAACTGGGGGACTTTTTCAAAACTGGTGATGAAGCTGTGGGCACTCGAAGTGTTATATAGTGTGCGTCCAGGTTCCTCACCGGTAGTGGAATTTGGGAGCATCACGATTACTCACACTGTGGGTTGTTATCGCGGCCAAACATCCGAGCCGCAGTAGTGGGCGCAAAAGCAATTTATGAGTCAGTAGGGAAAAAGGTGTCAGAAAAGGGGAACAAAAAGTAAGGATGGTGCGTGTGTGCACCGAATGATGGTCAAAAAGTGCCCATAGTAGCGCGCGGGGGTTATGCGTGCGCCGCCCAAAACCTCCAGTACCGGCTGGGGTCGGAGGGAGTCATAATTGTCACCTTTTTTTTCTTTTTAAACATGCACTGGACTCACGTGAAGTTGAGTGTTTTTATGAATCATTTTGCAGCTACCATGGAGCTTTACTGCCGAAGCCGAACTATGACTCGCGCCAACAGGGCCTATACCGGCGACCATTATCAACTGACGGAACCAAACGATATGACACCGAACCTTGTCACAGGTGACCACTCCCTCCTGCCAAGCGCCACCGCCTTATAAATGACTGAAGCAATATGCTCATCTCGCCCCGGCACCAGACACCTGATGGCCCTAATATGACCAATGGTGTCAATACAGAAGGACAGTAGCTTGCAAATTACCAGTAGCCCCAGCCTGACGTACATTGTATGACTACGGATATACAGCTACGTCTAGAATGAAACGGAAGTCCATGGTGGCAAAAACCAGAACCAGGGCTATGGTTATTGCTATGGTTATTGACTGTAGATAGCACTTGCTACCCAATTTGCCGTAACCTTACTGTATGAACGCAGATGAAATTTTGGCACAACCATACTGTATGAGCTCAGATGCAAATTTAGTAAGTCTACCGCCGTGTCTCTCTCCTATTCTTGACCAAGTCATTTACTCTGCTGGTACCTCTCGAGTTACTTCAAAAATAATATTGCTTTCTGATTCTTTACCAAGACGATCTCTATCGCAACACCCGTACTTTCTTATCATATACTTCACCCTCTTCTATAAGCCTCGTGTAGGGTATGAGCTCTCCCAGTGGCTATTCTGATTGCTGCTTCTGCGGTTCCCCACAAATCGTTCATGCCGTTCCATCATATACTAGTTATTCCCCTTAACCTGAATCTTTGTCCAGTGTGTTCCATCACTACGATCCCTTCGCAACCATTTTCTGAATTCTACTTTGGCATATCTTAATATTTCTTTATTATTAAACTAGGTGTATTTCCAATTATCTATCCCTTGTAAGGGTTCTGAATATCGAATCCACCATGTCTCTGATCTCCTTGTAACTCACTATAATACAATTCTTTTCATCCCGGCTGACCAACAAAATCTTTTCCTCAATTCCGGCGTCCAATTTGTTCAAATTGACCAACACTCTGGATAAATCAGTGACAGGCTTTCCATATTCGTCATACTGAAAGAATACATAGTCTCGGAACAATTTGACAACAAACTTGGTACTGTTATCGGACCAATCCTTGGCTTCGGGTCTATCAATAATAAAATTCAACTTGGCCAACAATCTGAATACTCGAGCGTTCTCTACTTCACTGCCCAATTGGGACTCCATATAGTCACTCGAATCTTGTAAGTCATTGAAGAGCTTGAATGCACGAGTCGTCAAGTACTTTTGGCTGAAAACTTCCAAATCAAAATGCTCAGAGTCTTCATTCAATTTCGTCAACATTTCAATGAATTTTGCGCTGAAATTGATGCTTGATGATGTTTTCAATAATCCGATGAGTGTCAGCTTGTCAGTATTTCTAAGCGTATGCGAAATGGTCATCGAACTCAATTCCAACAAAACCTTACCTAACCTCGTTATATCTTCTCTGTGTAGTTGGTCGATATATGCCTGACCACCTTGATTATAAATTTCTTCCTCGTCTTTCTCGTGTTCTAGAATATCACTGACTCCACAACCTGATAATCTAAGACGATTTTTATTGGTAACGATTATCTTGGTCAAGGCCAACGATGATCTCGCAGACAACCCCTTTTCGTGAATCGCAATCAATGCATTCACTAATTGGATCGTGTAGTTCCACAAAAGGTCTTCCGTGATAGGTTCTGTTCTGGTTCCAATTCTGCGGTGATGTTCCAATAATGTATTTGATGTTGGGAAATAGTCATATACGACAATCAATTGTGACTTGCCAAATGCCAATGTTGTAAATGCCTCCTGGATCTGAACGACATTAGAGCTCCTGATTGTCTTCCATCTCTTTATGGTTCTGAATGGCAGTTCGTTGGCGATTGTGAAAGGGATGTCTATTTTTCTCAACACGTATGGATTACCATCAATATTGGAAAATACCTTGTATAAGGAAGTAGGGATCCCCCACACTTCGGAGTTCGGCTCATAAGTCTTATCTATTGGTACCAATGAGTGGTATGCGTTTATATGATCAGGTAAATTAGATCTTGGAATGGTTTGCAATGTTGCTTCGTTTTTTTTCTGTAAGGTCTCTCTTAAATCATTAGGGATGAACATCAAGTTGGCGTTGGTTTCATGTGATGGCAAATGTATGGTTAATCTGGGTGGAGGTGCCGGTGCATATAAATGATATTGTAATGGGTAATTGGTTGCCTGTTGTTGGAAAAACACGTCCGATGCTCCCGGAGCTTGGCCCACAGTATTTCCTGGAAGATAGGGGTTGTTGGTATTGATGGTTCCGCCGTTGGCAGATTGTTGAGGTATGGAGGGACCCTGACCATCTGCACTGCCTGGAAAATCGGACGCGTAAACATTGGAAGAAGGCATGAATATCGGAGTTGAAACATTAAATTTTTTGGAGGGTGTGTCACTAGACTCTGTAGTTTCAAACCCTCTCGAATTGGAAGCGGAGGAGTTTGAGAGCGAAGTGGATGAGGCCGAAGGACCACTTCCAGGTACGAATGTTGGAATTTCATTGACTCTTGGGGATAATGCTGCAAATTTATTGGTCACTCCTTGGACACCTGAAGGCTGGAATGAAGGAGTATTGAAATTGAACTTTCTTTTGGGTTCAGGGACCTGATTATTATAATTAGTGGAAGGTGTGGCAGAAGCAGAGCCATTGGAACCTACCACGGGTTTTGCAGTCATTCCAGGAGTGGCATTGGGCGGCACGTTGCCCTTTGTATTGTGGCTGAACACACAGCCTTTATTCTCATATTTGCAATAGCCATAGATCAAAATATTCTTACAAAGGGTTTCCTTTGCGGTATCCAAGTTTATATTCATTGCTGGGGGACACGAATCACGTTATTCTCTGGATTTTTGTTTTGTATATTTTAGTAGCCGCCGACTCACTTAGTCAGCCATTCACGTAGGTATGCCTGTAATATATGTGTGTATGTAAGGATATCCATGAGAAAGGGTGTTGATAGTTAGCATGTAATGATAAATTGAGTGTAGATGTTTGGGGCAGAAGAGAATTGGCGGGAGGGTCGTGTGAAAGGGATCAAACTTCCGCGCGTCCACGTAGTAACTAAGAGCTAGCTCTGTATATATTTAGATAGTAGTTAAAAAAGAAGACTGCACACTCAGGTCTATAGTAGTAAATCGCGGAGGAGTGACTTTATAGAAACCAAGAGGATACGAACGGTCTAGACCATTGAAAGAGAATCAACAGCTAGAGTATAATCACGAGCTATTAAAGGTAAAAGACAACCGCTAGTTTCAGTCAACATTCAATCACAAACCAACTATCAAGTCCAGTACCACTATTCGTAATGGGATCTGCCTCTTCCAAACTCCTTGATTCCTTAATGGAAGGAACCAACTTTGACCGAGAAGAAATTGATAGATTAAGAAAAAGATTTATGAAATTGGATAAGGATGGGTCTGGAACCATAGACAAAAATGAATTCTTGGCGATTCCGGGGATTTCGTCCAACCCATTAGCCACAAGATTGATGGATGTGTTTGACGAAGATGGAAGTGGTACCATTGACTTCCAAGAATTCATCACCGGATTATCAGCATTCAGTGGTAAGACATCTAAGATCGATAAGTTAAAGTTTGCATTCAAAATCTACGACATAGATAGAGATGGATACATAGGGAATGGAGAATTGTTTATTGTGATGAAGATGATGGTGGGTAAAAACTTACAGGATGAGGAGTTACAGCAGATTGTGGATAAGACGATGATGGAAGCTGATAACGATGGGGATGGAAGGTTGAACTTTGATGAGTTTAAAAATGCAGTAGATTCTAAATCAGTGGCCAATGCTTTGACTCTCAATATGTTCTAAAGGAATATACATATACTATTTATTTCAATTCAAAATATCAGTAGGGTACAATTCATGAATCTTTTGTGAATAGGGTGTAGTGAGCTTTCATATTGTAATACGTATACTGATTATAAACAACCAAAATAGTTTGCATCACATGGCTTCTACTCTTGTCTTTGGGATCACAATAAAGTATAATCTCACCTTATCAACATCATCATCTCGCCATACCTGCACAAATAAATATGATTCATAGCTCTTCCCTTTATCCTTCCTTCACTTTCTTGTAATTGTCATAGATAATGAAGTCCAATCGGAACCTAGATAGTCTTCTAGAATGGATTAGAAATACACCCGAAGAATCCTCGAATCATTCGACCCTTTCGTTCATTTCACCCAAGATCACAGTCAAAGATGTAGCCGAATTTGGCAGATCCATCTATGCCATCGAGCCCATTAACCAGGCCGAATTGCTTTTAAGAATCCCCCACTCTTACCTTTTGAACTCCACTACTGTCATTCGTCACATCTCGTTACATGGGCCAATAAAACTCACTGAACCTCATTACCTATACATATTCGTGCCTGCCTCCTCATCTAGTGATAAGTTCACAGAGATCTATGCACAGTTATCATTGGAAGAGCTATTAGACTTATCTTCATTCCAATTGCTTTCACTCTTTATAACCTTTGAATCCCAAAGAGGGAACGACTCCTTTTGGAAACCGTTCTTGGATATGCTCCCTGATTTGGATGACTTGAGATTAGCTCCTCTATTATGGAAAGTCTTGAAGGTGCCACAATGGGAGTCTTTGATCAAACTATTGCCTATGCCCACACAAGTCCATGCTGAAAAGGTATATAAGAGGTTTATTGGAGATTATGAAAAGCTAATAGAATTGCTCACCACCAAAGGAATAGATAAATCCACGTTAAGTTCCAAGTATTTGCCTATCCTGACATTTTTATGGTCATGGATGAGTATAAATTCACGTTGTCTCTACATGGACTTGCCTCAAAGTAAAAACAACCATGATAATTTCACCATGGCTCCATATGTGGATTTCCTAAACCATTCCAGTGATGATCAGTGTACGTTGAAAATTAACCCAATGGGATTTCAAGTCTTGAGTACCACCAAGTATCAGCCAGGGGACCAACTATTCTTGAGTTATGGGCCACATTCAAATACCTTCTTGCTATGCGAATACGGTTTCGTTCTACCGAATGGAAATCCCTGGAATGAACTAGATATCTCTCAAATTATCATTCAATTATTGAAACCAAAGCAAATCGAGTACCTTAAAGAAAATGACTATTACGGTGAGTACACAATCAATGAAGGCTCGGATGTATCTTTCAGAACAGAGGTGGTATTGGCGGTACTACAAGAAAGAGAACCATTTGAATCAAGGAGGTTGAATGGTTTGTTGAATGGAAGTTTAGATGGTGCTGCCTACCAACCCAGTTCCAATATTCTTTTAAAAAATATACTTCAAAAAGTTATTCATGATTCTGACTTGAAAACGGTCTTGGAATATAATGATGATTCCGTCAAGGAAACTAATGAAAGAAAAAGAGTGGTGGGGTTGTTGTATAAAGATTTAAAACGAATTGCTGAACAAGTGATGATAGACTTATGAAGCTGAAATTAAACGATCTAAATAAGAATAACGTTAATACAAGAATAAAATTTTATTAGTCTATATACAATTAATTCCCTTTGTGCCCAGAATAATCATTGCAAAACAATTTCTGCTGCATTCTTTTCTATTCCTCTATTAATGCTCAATTTGTTTTTCACCAATCCCAAAAGCATTTTATTTGTGGGACATGGTATTTCATGTTTATACCCAAGATTTCCAACATATCCATTCATCCAATCGATCTCGGTCTGGTTCAATGCTCTCATATCTTCTCGCATCGATGAACTGTTTGAAGCAGTGTCGTTACACACTTTAAGTACTTGGTTAAGTAGTCTTTCTTCCAGTAGAAAGCTTCTAGCCTCCGGAATAGTTTGTAAGATCTTGTATTCTGCAAAGAATACCTCAACAGATTCATGAATAATTCTCTTGAAAATGGGGAGTACTTTGTCTCCATATAATAGGTCCCCATTGAGACAATCCATCAATGCACTCATTGGGTTAATACAACTGTTTACGATGAGCTTTTCCATTTGAACCAATATCAACTCTTGAGGTTTTAAGTATGATGTATTAAGGGCCTTGGTGTCCACTAAAAATCTTATCAAATCGGGTACTACCTCGATGTCATGACTGGGAGGCTCTATCCTTTTAGGAATATACGAAATTGAAAGCTTTCCTTGACCAGCATGGAGAACACTGTAAGGTGAGGTCTTGTAGGCACCATGAGTTGAAATGGCCTGAAATATTCTTGGACGATTGTATTCCGAAGGCCAAAACTTCTCAGTCAAATGATTGGCCATCCCCATTCCATTCTGCAATATCAATATATTGGATGAATTGTTGAGGTAGGGGACGTATGGGCTCAATGCCTTTTCTGTGTGGTACGTTTTGGTCGCGATAATGAGATTTTCAATAGGTTCTCCCGATGGTTTCCATGCTGCCGAGAATCTGGACTTGCTGGAACTAATATTTGGGCCCTGTTTCTTCACCACAGTAATTTCCGAGTTTGAATGAATGAAATCTTGTAAACGGCTTTGATTTCTGAATAATAATGAAGTTTGTATGTTATTGGAGAATGCAAGGTTGAGTTCGTGTCCTACCAAACATCCCATAGACCCTGCTCCTAGCACATAAGCTTTGGGTAAAGCTTTTGGAATGGACATTTGAACGTTGTTATGTCTAAAACGTATAGCTGCAAGGAACTTGTGAAGATATACTCGTCTGACTGTTGATGATTGGAGATGAGATTACACAAGCTATGAAATTCTGATTTTTGATCAAATGTTAAAAATCAAAACGCTTTATTCAATCAGTGCCATAATTTGGTCTCTTGGACTGTTGACTTCTTTATGGCCCGTCTGGTAAGTTCTTCTTCCTCTTCTCTAAGACTACAGAAATATCTATAATTTGAGACCTATCTGCAGTCCCACTATCAATCAATTATAACGAGTGATATCAGTCCCACACTCCCTAAACTTCAACCAAACACACGTCTACTACGGAAAAATGCTCATCGTGGGGCTTACGGGAGGTATATCGACGGGAAAGTCAACGGTGTCAAAACTTCTTCATGAAAAACACGAAATTGTGATTATTGATGCGGATTTGATAGCCAAGCAAGTGGTGTATCCAGGAAAGAAAGCATATGATGAAATAGTCAAGACTTTCAAGGACGAGATCGAGGACTTGGTCAATCCAAACGACTTTTCGCTCAATAGAGGTGCCTTGGGAGCTTATGTTTTTGGAAACAAGGACAAGTTGAAAAAATTGAATTCAATAGTCCATCCAGCAGTCAAGAAGGAGCTTATATGGCAAATCTTCCATGCCTACGTGACCCTCCAAAGTGTGGTGATCTTGGACGTTCCTTTGTTGTTCGAAAGCGGTCTTGATAAGGTTTGTGGGCTTGTGGTCACAGTCTCTTCATCAAGGAAATTGCAGGTCGAACGATTAAAGAAGCGGAATCCGGAACTAAGCTATGAAGATATCGACCAAAGAGTCAATAGTCAGATGTCCAACGAGGAAAGAAATTACAGAGCAGATTTGGTGATTGATAATAGCAAAGACTTGAAGGTGTTAAAGGATTCAGTGGATTCCATCTCTAAGGAAATTCGGCCAAGTATCATATTTACTGTCTTGGATTGGTTCCCTCCATTTGGTGTCGTGTCCGCTTTATTCACCTTTTCATTGAGATCATTAAGAGAGAAGTTCAAAGGAACAAAGCCTCCAATTAAAAAAGACTGATTCTTTTGTCCCTATCTGTCTTTTCCCCCTGCTATCATTAATGTCCCAAGAATATTCAATATCCTTCAATTCTTGGTTATTTATTTATACTTACAATTCAAAAAAGTATATATTCTATAATTTATTGTTCATATTGCCAGCAATATGATGCTATTAATAGCCATTAAGCCCTCCAGTATTGTGCCAAACTATGTAACCTATCAATAACGACTGGCAAGAATGCATTCACACTGTCATTGATTAAATTTTGGAAGTGCAATATCGCCTCCTCTTCCGTCATTTCCAAACAAAATTTCTCTTGAACCTTTTCAATGGCTCTCATTGGATCTATCATAATATCGGGAATATTTGCATCCAACATCAATTGGAATAAATTCAAAATCAAATTACTATTTTTCCTCAACGTGGTATAGGTGATAAAACAGTAACTTTTGAAGATATTGAAATTTTCGTGAGTCAATCCTCCCATACCATCAATTACCTGAATGGGTAATTTCATCAATGGAGGAAATGGTTTGGGGTCTCTCCCTAGGATATATCCAAAATCGGCATGCCAAAACTTTCCATTTGGTGACAACAAAAGATTATCAAGATGACGATCACCAACTCCTAAAAGATAGGTAATTACACAGTACCCAGCACACGACTTTACATAGTTATCCATGAGTGTTCCCGATACTCCTAAATCTGAGCTGATAACCGGTTGACTTTCAGCAATACTTTCTCTCTCTCTTCCACTAGAACTTTCTGATGCAGCCTCTCCACTTTGTGATCCAACCCGAATCACACTCCGTTGTTGGTCATCTTGTGTTGAAGAAATCAAATCATTTTCTGCGTCATCCAACTCACTACTTCTGAGATAGTTCAAAATACCACTTGAAGTCTCCCCAGTATTGGCATCTGGATAGTTCTTTCCAAGAATCGTATCAAGGGTCTCATTAGGTACAAACTGTATCAACCCTGCAATTGGACTGGTGGCAAGAATCTTATAAGGTGTCAATTTTAAGTCCAAATTTTCATTCTTAAGAAGCTGATCCATAAGGTTAATAATTTGAATTACAAGTTGATCCTGTCTTAAATCATCTCCAATCTTGAACATTAATGGATACTTTCCATATTTATTGTACTTCTTCCCAAATAATTGAGACGAAGAGGAATGCTTTGGGGCAAGGGTTTTCAAGGTAATCTTCAATGGTGACAAACTAGACTTGAATACTGATGATTCTTCGGGATAGCATCCACATATAGTAACCGAAGGATCCAATGGTAATGGAAATGGTTCTGAGAACTTCAATAAACCATTTGCAGAGTTTGATAGATATTCTTTGAGAAACTCTTTCTTTTTGAGAGTAGATTCGTTTTTCTTGAACTTTGTTCTGATCAACTCCACCAACGTCGTCAACTTTTTTATGAACCAAATTTGTTTTTTCAAGTTCTTATAATGTGGCAATTTCTTGGATTCAGAGTATTTCTTCAAGCTTATGATGAACTTATCAAGTATGATGGTATATATCGATTTGATAGCAGGGCTATTTCCTGTTGATTGTGCCAACTGTGCAGATTGATTTAACTGATCTTCATTCTCGACCTTTACATACCAATAAAAGAAGTTACCGAGTTTTTCATTCTGTACAGATTTTTCAATCAAAAACTTCGCTAATGGAGATTTTAGAAGATCGAAATCATCATTGAGCTCATTAATGATCTGGAAATTCTCAGAAGAGTCAACTTTGGGGAACTTTTTATCATAGATTAAAGATTCATATTTCAAAGCTTGGACCAATTGAAGTAAGTAAAGTAATAGCTCCTCATTATTTGCAAGTTGAAGTCTGTCGACTGCAAGCTTTCTTAAGAATGTGACATATTTGAAAATTCTGAAAAATTTGGACTCCTCTGGTTTCTTCCGTCCGTTTCTTGACTGACTCTGTGATTGATCTTGGGAGCTTTGAATGTCTGGTTCTGCAACTTGACCTTGGACTAAGGGCATAGATATTAACGTATATGGATTAAAATAACTGCTCAATAACTCCAATGCATCGCCTATCTGAAGTTTGTCGACTGACCAATAGTTGGGCACTATTTCTTCAAATACATGATGCACTTCACTGTCATTATTCCAATTGATAGATTTCAAAAACTTGGGGAAATATGATTTGGTGGTAGTTGTGTTTCCTTTGGCAGATTCTCCTCCAACACTTCCGACACCGCCACCAATCGAATTGTTCTTGCTAAAGAAATACCTAAACTTCCAAATCAAATTTTTCTCGAAATCATTCAATTCGATATTGGAAGGCTTTGTCAAAATTTTCAAGAGTTCATCTCTAGTTTGCGGAGAAGGCTTAAGTTCTTTGTCCAAAATAGAATTATTGTTAACATTTCTTTCTAGTTTTTGGTATTTCCATTCTATTGGGTCCAAGGAGCCCAAGTTCTTTTGGGTATTCTTTTGGGCATTATTATTAAAGAATGATGAATGAAAATCTGGGTCGTATACCTTAAGGTTATAAGGAGTATTTTTTTGGTTATCATGCTCGATGGTAATTGCTGCTGATTCGTATGGGGAGTTAATGTCATGATCTGAAGCTCCATTCTTGGAGTTATTCAAACTCTGACTAGCTCTTACCTTTGTTGTTGGGATGTCTATCGAGTTGATTACCACGTTGGAACTGAATGGCTCCCCAACATAATCCTCACTGATATAATTAATTTCGGGTCCATTAAAAGTGATATCAGAATAAACCACAGGTAATTCAAAATTTGGTAATTCTATGTAGAGATAGTATTCGTGATCCAAATTTACCTCGTTTTCTTTCTTTATACGTGACATGGAAAGCTTGTCTAACCAAGAGACATGAGGGTAATCTCCGTTCTCATATCCAATAAGAAGGTCTTCTAATTGAGTCAAACCCTCAACATTCCCATAACACACATGCTCCAAGGAATCATTTTGATAAATAGGTATTTTTTGAGCTCCTTTCCGTAATGTAGATGTTTTCTTGTTGAATAATGAAAGATAACCTATACCAAAGATAACTGAACGAGCATCCACTATTTCAAAAACAGTTATTTTTAAATAAGAATCAATAGAAACCTGATTGTAGTTGTATGATAAGTCCAAATACGTATTCCATGTTCTTTTCGTATTCGTAAGTGATTTATATGGTGTTTGAATGGGTATTGATACCATGTTATTATTGGGCCCATCATAAACGGCAACACTGACATAAAGATCAGAATACTTGTGTACTTTAGATAAAGTTTTAAACACCAAGGGATTCTCGAACTTTTCCGATAAGGAGCTCAATTGAGTGGTATCTTCTATTGTCAGCTGGAGGTATCCAATTTTGACCTTTATTGGAACTGAAAGATCCTTGGATAATCCAAACGTAGCAGTGTTTGTTTTGGAGAACGAATCATTCTGATCCACCATTGTGAGTAATTAGTAGTAGATTGAAGCTGAGACTTGAATTGAAGGAGATCTCGATTTCAAAGTGAAGCGATTGAACTTCGTTTAGTCTGAGTGAAGATTGGGATTTGTTCTCTCGCGTTTCTTTGATACTATTAATTATTGGAATTGATCTACACTGACTGGAGCTTCAAATTTGCATTCTTCCTGCTCAATTGGGAATATCTTGGATGGATTTGGTGGCTTATTCTCATTCAATTATAGTATCTTGTAATATGAGTGTTTGGTGGTGCACTATTAATGGTCGTGCATTCCCATTCATCATCACTACAAAGAACTATTTTAGCAGGAGTCCACTGAAACTCTTACAAGTTCACTACTTGATGCTTTCTTTATAAGACTATAGATGTAAACGTTTTGCAAGAGTAAAAGGCAGATAACTCCGGTATTAGCATTTCCATTTTTCATTCGATGTTGTCCTAAACACAATCTATGCAAGTACGTTATTGGGGACAGCTTCCCATCCAATGGAAACAATAACTTCTTGGTATTGAGCCTAAGTTTATAGCAGTTTTTCCCTAATTAAGATTTTGACCAAACCAAGTATATTGTTCCTTCCTTTGCTGGCCAGTTCCATTTCCTTTGGTAGAATCATCATCTTTGGTGGCTTCTTCTTCATCTGATGAATTACTATCTGAGTTCGAATTACTATCATCCAAATTAAGTTGATAGAAGATGCTTTTCTTCTTGTTATACCTATTCTTCTCCCCTGATGTAGGACTATTGACTTTGGTCAATTCAGTATTTGCATTTGGAGATCCCGTAGTCCCAATACTAGATGAATTTCTTTGGTCACTGTTGAGCACCGAAGGAATGAATTTGATAGAGTTCTTTCTCGACCTATTACGATTAGCAGGCGGGGAAGTTGCTCCTGAATGATTTCTTTTATTAACATGGTTGGGATTCAGGTGATGATGATTATGATAGTCATCTTGGTGTGAAGTTCTCTCCGCTTTTGGATTATTGTTTAGCGAAAACATGAACAATCTATTTTGCATGTTATCATCACTTTCGTCGCTGTCATTTTGCTGTTGTGCCTTTTGATATTTCGCAAGCAAGGATTTGCTTCCTGTTCTATGATAATTTAATGATCTTGACCTGTTCAACTCACCAACTAATGGTGCTGGTGCGGGAGGAGGAGGGGGTGTGGGTGAGTGGTTATTGCCGGACAGTAACAGCAGTTTCATGTTCGAAAGTGGTTGAGGTTGTACTGTGGAGCCCACGCTCGCCTTGTTCAACAATAATGGTTCGTTTTGATGTTCTTTTATGATATGTAAGTCATCATTATCCCCAAAAGTACTAGAATCAAGTGAGTACTCAGATTCTGAGGACTTGACTTTACTGACCAACAGAGGGAAATATGAGTCCTTTGAATTATGTGAAAGATTGATAGCAGTAGGATTAGATAATGATCTCTTTCTATTGCTCATATTATGAATGAATTTTGGTAAGTCCACGGAAGAGCTATCATTGGATGAACCATAATCACCTCTTAATGATTGAGCCAAGTTGACTTGGGAATTCACCTTCGAGTTCAATCTGTGAATAGGAACTTCAGACGCTGTAGAATACTTCAATTTCATGGGCTTATATATATCATCATTGTCATACAATTTTGTCAAATCAATAACAGAATTGGATCTCGTTGGTTCCGAAGTAGGAGAAACTTCAGGACTGATTGGTTTTATTGGGCGATTTTCAAGACTGAATGATTTTTTGAATGATTCATCGTTAATGACTTTCAATTTGAATGCAGTTTTTATCAAAAACAGCTTAGCCTGTTGTGGAGTCCAGTCTTTTGCGGCAGGACAAAGCGGGTTATAGGACCGTATGATTGCAGGATTATTATGATTATCTTTTGTCAGCTCGATTTTGAATGACGGTCTGGGTTTTTCGAACAACGGAAGCTTGAGATCGGCTGGCTCATGGTTATTGAGCTCATTCCTCTTGATGAAATTAGTTTTGTAGTAGACAATATCACTATCCAAGTTTAATGTAGTATCTACATCATTGTGGACAAACATGTCCAAAGAATCTTTCAAGAGTTTCCAGGTATACTTTGCCGGGTCATCCTCTTCATCAGTATTATTTTCTGATTCTTCTTCTAAGTACTCTTCCTTTAAAATACGTTTTGCGTAATTGATCTTAGCTTCCGGTATTTCGTCAAAGATTGGATGATTGATAAAATATGAGATGAAGTTATTGATGACATATCCGTGGGATATGACAATAACGATATCTTTGTTTTTGATATAGGTTGGCTTGTCGTAGGTTGCCAATAATTTTTGAAAATACGCCTTACACCTGGCCTGGTAATCCTTATAACTAAGATCTGGTCCATTGAAAGGGCCCAAGGTATTGGTGGGCCTAAAGTTGGAGCATGCGGATTTGTTCTTCAAGGTTTTGATGTTGGGGGTGTACATATTGTATGCATCATTGGAATCAATAAATGGTGGTTTGTCTCTCATACGATCATGAATCCATTCACTGAGCGCAAAGTCTCCGAGCAATTGGAAACGAACCTTGTAATGGGGGAATTTCTTAAGCAACAATGCCTTGAGGTCTGTGACGAGAAGGTCTGCGGACTGACAGCACCGCAAATACGGACTGAAGTGGATGAAGATGTTTTTACGACTGGCTGAGGACAGGGGGTCTGCATCAAAAGCCAGAGTGGTGGAAGCAATGTCGTCGGCCACCTTCTGAATCTGTTCCACCGCAGAAGTGGCTAGCGAAGGGTCGTATACCGGGTAGTCATTGGTGATGGGCGTGGCATTGGGATCATCCGCCAAAGCATGGTCTATTCGCTGGCCATGTCTCAAGAAGTAAAGTTCAGCCATAGTAATGTGGAAGGCGTGGCAATACTTGAGGGTGAGGGGGGCCGTGGTGTCCTATTGGGTTTGGTGGAGGGATCGATGGGTCAGCAGTTCGTGAAGATCAGTTTGGGCGTGTGGCGTAGAGGGAGGTCTTTCTTAGTGGTGTAATTGAATTGAATCAACTCTAATGGTGTACCTTTAAAATAAAATGTCACAAGTTTGGCTTACGTAATGTGGTGGATGATGATGAGAGACTGGAGGTGGTGTGGTTGTCGTTAGCGAATTAAGTAGGTAAGGACAAGGGCGGATATCTGGAAAGGGTTTATAGATGGAATTGCTGGAGTGGTCGAACTAAGGAGATAAATCCGCGTTTACTTACTGGGGTTTGTCCCAAAGAATTAAATGGTCTTTGTCGGTGAATACGTAAAGCCACGACCAGAATTGCTAGGTTTCTGAATACACTGAAATTTCATTACGGAAGAAGGGAGAGGGGCTACTAATTGAAGGGCCCGCAAAGTGGGGTTGGGAATTCTTTCAAGATGGTGGTCTGAGAGAGATTGGGTAGCCAGCATGGACCGAGTCACTGCGTTTAGTCGTGAGGTCTCCCAGCTATTTGTAGATGTCTACTGCTCGTACCCATACTTCTCGTCTATCGTTAAATAGATTTGGGTGAGAGTATGATGTCATATCCTGCATGTAGTGCGTGATAGTTACAATCGGCCTGGCGCGGAAGCTTTTGTGTGCACCCCACCAACGTCTTTATTAAAGAAAAGAGAGGGCAGATTTCTTACCAAATATAAAGAAAGTACAACAATATGAGGGATGACTGGTTTATTAGCACCTTTGGGCCGATCCCAAACACCCTTGCTTTTCAATATCTCCTGCCCGTTTTCTCTACCACAAAGCACCACTCGTAACTCTCAGCGTGATGTCGCAGTTATCTGACAACCGCGCCAAGAGGTGTCATAAATCACAGTAGGGTCCCCATGACATAGGAAGTCAACTACCAAGGTTAAGGGGACAACTACGGCCGGAAACGAAAATAGCCTCTCGGACCGCGAATTTCATCACTTGACTCCGATACCTTTGTTGGCTAGAGATGGGCGCCCATTTACATCTAATTTTTCACTAATTTGTAAGATTGTTCCAATGTCTAAATCGGTCCGACATAACTACACCGTATCACTATTCTGAACCCGTGAATGCTCCGTAACCATAACATACATTATCCAGATTAGTGATCACCGGTACTTCATTGGTTGTGTTTCCGCTTATACAAGCACGACCACTATCGGTGGGTGGGTCATCCATGCGCCTTAGTATAAGCCTTCGTCCCAGTATGCGACACTCACCAAATACGTCTCAACTGGCGTTCTGACTCATTCTCCATCTGGTGTCAGTTCGGGACCGGTCACCCTAACGGTAGCCCATTTTCCTTAATCTCCAAACAAAGGCTAAGCCATTGTAGTGCAATATTCGGATTTCAAAGAGCCAAAGAGCCAAAAGCCAAAGAGCCAAAGAGCCAAAAGCTAAAAATCCAAAAATAGTATGAGGGTCCTGAGTGAGGAACACTGAGAGTTCGTATCTTGAGTCGAGACCCGTTGAACTCCCCCAGGTCACGTGCGCCCGTACGGCGGGGCACAATCGAGATGACATCAAGTAGCCAAACCAAAAGTATATAACGAGGACGATCTGTCCCAATTCTGTAGATTCAATTGCTCTCCAAACGGAATTGTGAGCTTATATGACGGCTGCACATGAACCCAAAAAGCGTTCACGAAACGGGTGCCTAAGCTGTAAAAAGCTCAAGATAAAAGTATGTATCTCTTATTCTCGACAACCAAACGGAGATAGTGTTGGGTTGGAACAAATGGATCACGACATACAACAGACAATGGATGTGTCAATTATCAGTACAAACACTAACTCTATAGTGTGACGAAGCCAAGCCCAAGTGTGAATACTGTCACCACACTGGTAGAAAATGCACATATCCGGAAGTTGTTGCTCGAAATACTTCAGCTCCAAAGAATGGGTTCACCATAGTACACGACAACCACCGGATGGTCAATGTTAGAGCCATGCAATCATTGGCCATGAAAGCAAGAAATATGGACAGTCCTGGTCCATACATATCATTTGATCAATTAGTAAGTAATCTCAACTTCAGCACCCAGGCACAACTTAATGTTACCAAATTTGAACTCCGGTTAGTTCACTTCTTTGACCAGTTCTGTATCCCTTTATTCTCCTTTGGAGTGAATAAACAAGTCCATTCGGCTTGGAAACACCAAGTACCCTCATTGTTCATGCTGAGTAAACTTGTGAGAAAAAGCATATTCTCTTTTGCAGCCTTGAATTTGTTTCCCTTGTGTGATTTGAGTATGATACAAGATTGGGATAACAGGAACGATTTTGACAACTACAGAAACAAAGTGGGCACCTCTTTTAACTTAGTGGGCAACAATCTCAAGAACATTGACTCTTCTCAAAGTCTCTATCAAAAGACCTCTCAGTATTTCATGGACACCATACAGATAACGAATTTCATGATAGGTTCAGATTTAACAGGCAAAGAACAAGTAAGTGAAAGCGTGGCTGCTGAACTTACCGTCTCATCTATTCTTGTGTTCTCATTTCTTTGTATTCATCCACACAAGGTCGTTCCCCTTGTTTGTTGGGATCGGAGTGAGGCAGATTTGTTATCAGTCACAAAGGGTGTTAGAAGTACTCTTATGACAACCAATCCAGTTCTCATGCAGACAAATTTCAGAGGTTTGGTAGCTCTTATAGAAGAACAGGTACCAATCCCCTCCCTTGAACACAGCAAGTATCCTATTATTGTCACACTTCGGGAACAATTATCAGAACTCTTGGATGAGCATATATATTTGGATTCAAGGATTCTCAATGAACAAGAAGTATTAAAAGGTGCGATTATGCTTTTGCTAGAAGGTGTTACCAAGTGTGCAAAATGTAACTATCCAGTGCCGATGTTCCGCTGGCTCATTCTAGTTCTGGATGAATTTAGGGAACTTATCTATCAAAAGCACTTCTTTGCCTTGCGTCTTCTTTTCGTGTTCTCATGTTATGCTATTATCACAAGATTTGAAGTTGATTCTCATTCCAACGTTTGGTTAGATTATTTATATTGGTACAGAGACTACAACTTTGAACTTTTTGGTGAAGAAAACTGGAAGTACTCTTTCGATAAAGCGTTTTATCGCTTGTCAGAAGGACTAGTATGTGTCTTTCCTAAGGGAGACTTCAGGAAAATGGGGGAAGTGGATCCTGAAGCGTATTTCCACTGATCGTTTCTTTTATTTGTATGTAAATAAACTTTCGAATATGATAACGAATTAATATTAATAGACGGATATGGCTTTCTTAACATTATAACACACATATATATCTACCTTATTGAATTATTCCTGGCTCAAATCGGCTATTTCCAAACTATTAGCTTCATTAAAGTTTCGTTCCTTAGTCTAATAGTAGCACAGCTCTGTAGTATACTTAACGAAGACGAATAACCTTCTTTTCGACCACCAGCTTAAGAGTTGGCAAACTCAATTGAATATCATGTTGGTATGTATATGTATATGACAAGTTACAAATAATCCTCCAAATTTGAAATGGTTGCAAATTGGAAGCTTAAGTGGCTTTTTCATTTTTCATCGCAGTATACTACTTGAGGGCCACAATAAGCTTTCAAGTTTTGTTACTTCTTTACATGACACTTTCGTCATCACAAGATATTCCCAGCTCTCTGTTTCCACTAAGAGGATGGGGAATTTTTGAAGGTAGATACATTACTAATATCATGTTCAAGATTAGTGGTTTTTGAAAGTGGAGATATTCTTGAGCCCAAATCACAACTTCACCAGATGATGATTGCTCAAGTCACAAAAGATCACCAATTTAGCACTTTCTGCCGTCACGGTTTCTTCAGTTCTAATTCATCATTAAGCAAGTTTTGTGCGCCTCTCAATATCATAAGCATCCGAAGAGGTACTATACTCAAGTCAATTGTGAAATATCTTAGTAAAGTTGATGTTTGCAAGGGACTTTAGTTTGTGGAATAGTTTTTCATGAATGTTTAGTTGTAGTATCACTGAGTGAGACATAATACTTGACACCTAGTCATCATAAACCCCGATTTTCGATAATCTAATCTCTACTTTCATGACATCTGACCTACTAGCAAAGTTTTATCTCAAATGTTTATTGTCTGGTAATGTCACTCTACGCACTGCTAGTGAATATTATAATACAAAACGATGACTAAGTAGCAGAAGTGAATAAATTCATACGTAAAGCATATCAATCACTAACATCCAATTCATCAAATTGTTTCGTGATCTTGTTCACCCTCTCTTTATTTATCTTCTTAGTTCTTGTCTTGTCATCTGCCAAATGCTTGTAGTCTATCAAATCACTAGCATAATCAGCATAACCCTGTTCAGTTTCCAATTTCGTAGAATCGAAATCATACTGATCTTGAACCTTGAACTCAGATTCTAGTTCTTTCAATATATCCCTAATGCTTTCATTAGCAACAAGTTGGTTATGAAGTCCAAAACTAAATGCCCATCTCAAATGTCTTAATCTTCCGTAAAGGAACCAACTGTTTATAGAAAGGGACTTGAATTTCGAAAGCTTGATGTATGTTGAGCCCATGATAGTGTTAATTAGCTCAATACCTTCTTGTGATTTTCTGTAAATTGCTGACCTTTGCTCGGGGTCAGTATATGCATGTAATGTCTGCAGAATATTTCTGAATACTGAGTTGAAGTCCTTTTTATCCTTTTTTGAAACTTTCTTGGAAGAGAGATTTGTCAATCTATCAAAAACAGAAAAGAGGGCTTCCTGCTCATAATATGGTGCATTGGCGTTGTATTCTTCGTCATCGTCGTCATCTTCGTCATCACCGTATTCGTAGATTTCATAAATCAAAGCTATCACTCTTCCTGCAGCTTTCGCAATTTCACGGACTTCATCATTATCGACCAATCCAACCAACTTGAGCATGAGATCTTCACACACTTCATTGAGGTAATCACCACGTTCCAACAAGGTTAAAAGGGCTGCTATACCATGTAACGCTGCCACGGCCACTGAAATCTCTGCAGCCACTTTATCCCACGCTTCAGTAACAAGTTTTTTATCAACGTTGGTATCAAAAAATGTAGAGTATTCTCTGTCACCAGACTCGACGTTCTTCTTCAAGGTAATTGCACTTAAACTGTAACCTTCTGCGATGTCTATAAGCCAGTTAATTTTATCGTCGATTCCAAAACTTGAAGATCCATTTTGCAAAACAAGGATCAAAGTAACATATCCGGAGATAAGGTAGGCCTTATTTTCGTTAGTCACCACACTGGTGGTAGGTTCGGAAATTAATTTCACAATATATTCCAAGAAATCGGAAGAAAGAAACTCCCCGAAATCTTCAATATTACTAACAATCAATGATACCACTGACCGGTACAAGTACAAAAACTCCACGTCAGTTCTGTAATTGCCTGCAGTGAATATATTGACCAATTTTTGGGCATGGTCTTCATCGACATAATTTTTTGTTCCAGCATTTTCTTCATTGTATACAATCAATGGTTTTGATACAATTAGCTTATATAGTTGAGCTAATAGCAATTCTCTTGACAGCGTCGATACTTCTGTTCTGGCCATGCCCAAGGAATATATGATTTCATTTATGGTTGTACTTTCAGATTGAATTCTAGCCTTGTTCAAGGCAGAGGCCGAGAATTGCCGCCTGTCACCACTGCTATGGTCAACATTTTCTTCTTTCTCTCCTTCATGCTGTAAGATCTCCAATTTTTTACTTAACAATTCTTGGATTCTTTGCAAGTCGGCATCCTCATCATCTTCGTAGTCACTGTCATCTTCGGCCATTGGGGTTCTAGATTCGGCACGGGAGCTCGCTCCACTGGGTGTCCCATCTTCCCTGGTCCATCTCTTGAGTAGTAAGTTTTTATACGCCATTTTTATGTTATAAGTTAATATTTTTCTCTTACGATTTTATTCATTTACTCTGCTTTTATAATGATGACCATATACCTTCTCCTGCATGCAGCCCTTCACGTGTGGCTCGTAACTTTGCTACGGTTAGCAATACTCTCAAGCCTACTGGTCCACATACTATCTGCACCCACACAAGCTAAAAAAGGGGACTATTGATGTAGGGAATGTGTCTCGTTTGGATATGATACCATGAATCATCCTGTTCTTATTTTGGCACTCAGCCGAACTTTCTGACCAAAATCTCGGCGTTCAAACCTTTTACGATCCTTAAGTATTGTTACCGAGATGACTCACGGCTACTATGTAATATCTTGAAATGACTCTATCGATATGAAACGTTTCCTTCGGTCGAAAACATGTAATAATGCTCGGGCTCTAATCACGACCGAGCTTGACACTCTAAATTTTACGAGTGAAAAATCAAAAATGTATAGTCTTGATACCTGATTACTTTACTCTCTCCTACTCAGTTTGCTTGAATTTATAGTACGTTTAATGTTCGTTATTATGCTACCAATGATTTCATCTCTCGTCTAAAATACTACCTCCTGTGGTAGCACGTAAACCTTGTCCCCGTTCTCTCTTACTGTTTCTCTCTTGACGTCCCTGGGTAATGCTTTACGCATATCAAATGCATCAATCTCATCATCCACCAGATTCCTATCTGTGGGCATTTCACGCCCATAATATCCAACCACCCTTCGGAATACACTATAACCTAGTTTCTCGTATAATTGTCGGCCTAGTTTGTTTGTCACCTTCACGAATAAATCGACGAATAATGTATGGTAAGGAGGTATACTGGTTAGTCTTTCCAATTGTAAACATAACTGTGACGCCAACCCCAATCTTCTGTATGTGTCTTGAACCGTCACCGCGGTGATGTGGGTGTGCCATTCTTTCTTAGCTTCCGAACCTTCTGTCTTACCCATCATGTACCCACTGATCTCGGGCTTTCCTGGGTATACTTCAGTTGATTTGAAAAACAATGCCGGCCATTCGGTCAAGTATTGAAGATAAAACGAGAGGTTGAAATTCTCAGTCAATGGGTCTAAGTTGACGGGATTGATGTCGAACAAATCCTCGATTTGAAACGGTTTGATTGAAGTCATTGATGGTGTCGTTGTGTCAGATAAGGCAGTACACTTTTCAAACTGACCGCTGCTGTGTTAGCCCACTTACTATTCAATGCTGCCTACAGGAACTTTACAACCTGAATCTGACGGATACTCTTTTCAGATCTTTCACATCATATGGCGTATGGAAAAGACTTTGAATCAACAGTACTGCCTTCGTGCAGGATCAGGAAAGGTTGCGAGAAGGCGTTGCAAAACGATGATAGAAAGAGCACAGATATTTGGAGACAATAGCAAAACTGTTTCCCAGTTCATCAGCAGCACCTCGCTCAATAAACCTAACATTTTAAATAGAAAAAGGAACTTGGTTATGGGGAATTGGTTCAATAATAAAACATTAAGTATTGTAAATCAAAAGACTTTGATATATCTCAATAATAGTTATCAAGACTACCCTTTAGCGAGCCGCTCAATCATACGCTTGATGTTGAGCACAGCTTTATTTTGTTTGGAATGTTACATTTGCTCTGTCCTTTATCAATCATAGTACCTTTCACAAAGGAGGACTTTGCCCACTTTGAAGCATTAGATACATACTGGGTAGTGCACTTTGTCCAATTACATGGTTGCCTCGTTAGGCTCATGAAAATTTTGAGTTGGAACATGACTACGATTCTTCCAGCCAAACACAACGAATATACAATCAACAATGTACGGAGGTCCACCATCTGAAGAATCCAAGAAGCTCCAAGAAAGGTACGCTCAGGAAACCATCAAGGTCTCAGCTCTTATCGCTGGTGCCTTGTGGGTCACTCCAATCATCTTCCACTATGTTAAAAAACAATTTTAATGAGAAATGATTTATATTGATGTCATCTGAGCAATGGACTTGAAATGCTCCATTTATCTTCATATATACTTATAGAATGGCGGCAGGTATACACTCTTCATATTCTCCATCGTTTGGCCAAATCTGACGTCATCGAACTCTAGTAACGATTATGGCTATACGCACTTTTAATAGTCATGTTGTTCTGTACATATTTGCAATGAAACTATACTTTCTTAATTAAATGTAAAGATATTTCCTTATCAGTCCTCTTCATCACTTAAATTGAGCATATCTTCTCTAATTTTACTGATCTTGGTTGCCAACGTCATGAATTCCATTCTTTCGGAAATCTTGGCTGCTGCAGCCAATGCCTTATCGGTCTTGATCAATTTCGCAATACTTAATGCTTTGCTTAACCGACTTTCTTTACATGCCTCACCAAACAACTTAAGCAAAGATCTGTCGAACACGATACCGTATTGGGTCAATCTCTCCAAAGCTTCATCCTGATCAATTTCATTATCTTCATTATTGAGTGCATCACTCACAAGTTTACCCATAGTCGAGGCTCTCAAAAATATTTCTTCAGGATCTTCTTGTACTTCTGGAACTTCGGATTCTTCGTCGTCGTCATCATCGAGTAACTCATCGTCAGCTCTCTTCTTTTTCTTTTCCGTCTTTTCTTGAATTGCAATGGGCAATTTGATTTGGAGTTCAATTGGTAATGGCAATGGGAATCCGGGGTATTGTCTGTTGTTTTTCAAAATTAAACAACTTAAATGATCCTTGTACAATCCCAATGGCCAGCACTTCCAATTTTTCTTATTAATGTTATTTCCATGTTCAGTAACTATTGCATGGCAATTTAAAATAGGAATCCACCTGGAGTTACTAGGTTCTCTCCAGGATTGTAAGATTATCAATGTATCGTCGGCTCCACCCACTAAACATGGATCATTGTATTCGTTGAAAAACGTTCCCTTGATTAGAGGTACTTCTGGGTTTTCAGGATTCTTCAATGGTAAGAATACATTTTGCTGTATGTTCTTGTAGTCTTGATTAACATCAAGTACTGTGTATGTGTAAACATTGAATGCAACCAGATTCACCATGAATACCACTGAATTAGATGAGGAGATCAACGTCACCACAGCGGTAGTTTTCATTATGTTGATACACAAACCATGAAGGTTGAAAAATCTAACGTATCCGTAATTGGTTCCAACAACAATTACAGAATCAGAGTATTCTTCTGACGAACTAGTAATGCTGACGGAGGTAATAAATTCTCCAGCTAGAAGAGGTATTTTTCTTTCCCACGATCCTTGTTCCGAGTCATGGTTTCTATAATATATTTTTCCGTTGTCCTTATTCTTTCTGTCTTGATATCCTGAGGAACTCAATAAAGTTCCTCGTTCGTTTATAGAACACAAATCATATGCAAAGTAATCAATAAAATGATAATCCTTATGCACCGATCTGTCAAAAAATGAAACTGTTATACTTTGCTGGTTTGAAGGACCTGAATCTGTAAGATTTTTTACTGACCAAACGTATCCAATTGAATTCATGAATAAATATCTTCTGTCTGCACTAGAATTCTCATTGTGTTCCAGACTCCAAGGTGTAGACCCAGGAGAATATGGCTTAAGATAATCGACGGGTGCAGATGTCACCGTGTTCGATGTTAAATTATAATTCCTTCTGGGCGGTACATATCCATTTGGTTTATGACGTTTTCTCGAATCTCTGTGGTCGTCAAGGTCATCATCTTCATCAATGACCATTGAATCTTCCTCGTGTAATTTGTAGCCCTTTCCATTCGCTATTGGCTTCTCATTTCCGATGTCCCCAAGTAAATCATCAGAATTGTTTGCCTCTTCATCAGAACCCTCCTCGGCTTCATCTAAGAAAAGGTTCAAAACATTTGTCGAGTTAGGTGCTGAGCTGTTAGCCAGTGTTATATCAATAGCATCCTTCAAAGTGATGATCTCTCCACCTGTTGTACCTATGTAGATAGAGCCTTCGTTCCAAGCTAAGTTTAAAGGTAAGTTTCCTTCCAAGTCAAGTGCTTTTTCAAGTTCTACTTTTTTAGAATTGTAGTCCAAAACCTTGACCTTGGAGTTATGAAGTACAACAAGATATGAGTCGACCAAGATGAAGTCGATGATTTTTTCTTCGAAATCGAACTTTTTGGATTCAGACCAATCTGACCTGTCGTGTACATTCACAGTAGTGGAACCTGGGATTAGCAAGTACCTTCCGTCGGAGGACCACGAGGTTTTGGAGGAGATGAGTTCTTCATTGTGCTCATCCACAAAATCAATTTTGTCCAACGATGAATTGATTTTGGTAGGTAAAATGTTTGGGATTGTATGTTCCAAGTTAGGGAGTTCATTAATCACAGAGTAGAGTTGAACACTACCATTGGCCAAACTGACTGCCAAATTTTCTCCAGTGTAATTGTATGACAAATTCAAAAGTTGGTCTGGTAAATTAATATTCGTAGAGGTGTTGTTGTTTTCCAAATCAATGATCACCAATTGGTTATCGTCACCTCCACATAAGATCCGTTTACCTTCATTGACAAATACAGCATCTCTCAAAGGAAGTTCAGAGCGGTAGATAGATCCCTTGGACTCGTTTGACAGTAAGGAAAGTTGTTCGAGGTTCCCGCTTGTGTTTGTGATGAGCAAGGCATCTCCGTGACTGGCCAAAGTGGTCAAGTTCTCGAGAACATCAATGGATACTGGTTCCAAATCAGGTTCTTCAACATTGAAGATCTTGACCAAACCTTCCGAGTTTCCTATGATGAGTTTTTTGCCATCGTTGTGGTAAGACACAAACGAATTTCCATCAGGAAATGCGCTTATTCTGTCTTGAATCATCTTGATGGTGTTGGAGTTGGTGATTAGTCTCTAATGGAGAATAGAGAACATATAGTGTTGATAAAACGACGCGTCGCGCACAATAGTGGAACACTACACGTGAGGAAGTTGCGAAAGAATGCCAAGCAAAAAGAATGGCTGCGAACTCTGGAGTAGGGAGAGCAGCGAAAGTGATATTAAGTGACTAAACTAGAGTTCGATTGCTTTAAACATTAATGTATACTAGTGATATCAGGGTGAGATATTGACGACTCGGTTGTATTCCGTGCTCTTTAAATCTGAATCCGCGATGCTGTTGCCTCTAGGATTATCTTCTTTTATAGTGTGGCTAGGGGTGTTAGTCAAGAGAGTAAAACCGACTAAGTGGTATAGACCCTTTGATGGAAGATTTCCCTAATTGAAGTATAATATATTCTCAAGATCCCCGAGATAAAGTATGATATATTCTCTTATCATCACCTGTTACAATTAGTAGATTTATTGTATGCAAGAACTCACTTTCAATAAATGAGGCAGTTCTATATTTCTCAAGATTACCGCAAATTCTCAAAAGATACAAAACACATTTGTTCAACGAAACCTGGCAACTCCCAACCTCCAACCCCGAGTCTAGTCCCCTTTTCTGGCCTAATCTCTAGCCTATGGTCTAGTGTTACTTTTTCGAGTCTAGCACTATTTTTACCAAAAATCCTCAACTGCCCCTCTCGACTCGTCTGGGGTATCGTAAAATGTATCATTCGTAAACTAAACTAAAATGTCTCCAAATGCGACCCTCAATAACATCGATCTTACAACAAAGAAGCCAAGAAAGCGAACGAAACAACCCATTCAAAGCCTGGAGGCGAGATGGATAACGACATAGACTACATAGACGAGAGTCTAAAGTGCTTAATATCGACGTTGACCCTCCCAAATGTCCCTCAAATTTGAAAATCGAAGGGAATTCATCCGTAGTAACTATTAGTTGAGGGATTTATCGACACCAGCGAATTTTTTAAGTGGTCGAAAAAATTTCAAATTTGGCTCGAACGAGGACAATCAGATTTCCGATGATGAGCAAGCTGGATTGGCCAAACAATTAGATTACAGTTACGGTGGGGCTGTGTGCATGTACATGGCAATACGTACACGTACACGGACAGATACAGAACGGGACGGTCCAGTGAAAATTTTCACAAAGCTCTTCCTAGTAAAGATACTCCCTCCCTTCCTTCTAGCACCCATTCCCAATCTCTGCTACTCCATAATATACCCGCACTTTCCAATAATAAGCAGTAGCTCACTCTCAACTCTCGACTGCCCATATGCACTCCTGTCTTTTACGCCGCGCATTTATGCAAACAATCTCAAATAGGGTGTCAAGGTTGCCTGTGCAATTTTTTCGCATATTTGCAGCTAACTATGAGGGATTAATTTAGTAGGACCAGGTTGTTTGATTGGACATAGGATTGATTATCTACCCCCTAGGACTGGAAGAGGGGTTTCGCCGTACCGTGAACCCCGTGGTGGCATCTCGAGCAACACGCTGATAATTCCTTTTTTTGGCGAATTTTGTGGTCCATAGCCCTACTTTAGGGCTGTCCGTTCAGCTACCGGGCCTAAGAAACGAATCAACAAACGGCCCTCCCCAATCAAGAGTCGGGTAACGTTAATTGATGTGCTCATACGGCGTCATAGTGCCCCTGTTATCTGTGCATCGTGGCCTGCTGCTGGATCATCGCTAGTTTACCTCTTCGTATAAATACTCTTTTGATCCCAACCAAACTTTTCAATTCACTTTCTTTCCTTATTCTTCAGTAAAGTATATGTCTAAGCTCTTGAAAACTCCTAACTGTGAGTCAGACTTCGCCGATGGTGCCGCATCCATTGCTAATGCCGAAACTGCTACCATCAATTATGATAGTGACGCTGATATTGATATTGAATCCTACCACAGTTCTGGAAATGAGGTAGACGAAGAAGACGAAGAAGCTTCAATCAAGTCGACTGATGAACTGCCTGTTGTTGGGGTGGTCAAGCAGTCATGGCGTGAAATCTTCATGTTGTCATTTACATCTTTGGGTGCTATTTACGGTGATATCGGTACTTCTCCGTTATATGTATTGAACTCCATCAAATACTCAGAATACCCTCCAAACAGAGACGATATCTATGGGGGTGTATCGATTATTTTCTACATCTTCACAATCATCGTTATCTTCAAATACGTTGCTATCGTGTTGGTTGTTGGTCCTAACAATGGTGAAGGTGGTCAAGTGGCCATCTACGCCAAAATCGCCAGATACTTGAAGATTGGTCCAAAGGGTGTGGTGATTCCTGGTACTCCAGAAGTATCTGATTTAGAGCTTCTCCAAAGACAAGATACAGTTTCTTCCTTCAAGTCTTCGAATACGACAAGATCTAGGATCGACGACTTTAAGAATAGTCCAGCCGTGATCAAGATGATCCAAATCGTTATCTTGTTCTCGTGTTTCCTCGGTTGTTCTTTGGTTATCTCTGATGGTTTGTTGACTCCAACCACCTCAGTGTTGAGTGCCATTGGTGGTATTCAAATTGCTAAACCCGATTTCAGCAATGTTCTTGCTGTCTCAGAAGTCATCCTTGTTGCTCTCTTTGTCATTCAACAATTCGGTTCACACAAGATTTCCTTCATGTTCGCCCCAATTATCTTGATTTGGATTATAGGTTTGATCATTTGTGGTATCTACAATATCGCTAAGTACCACCCTGGAATCTTTAGAGCATTGTCACCTTACTATGCTATCAAAATCTTGAAGCATGGTGGAATCGATGTGTTTTCGGGTGCTATGTTGGCTATCACAGGTACCGAAGCTATGTTCGCAGATATTGGTCACTTTGGTAGGTTACCAATCCAGTTGACATTAACCTGCTTGGTCTACCCTGCATTAATGCTCTGTTATTTGGGACAAGCTGCTTACATTGTCAAACACCCTGAAGCATACAGCTCTCCATTTTTCCTTTCCTTACCTGGTGGAACCGGAAGTGGTCCATACTGGGTTATGTTCGTCTTGGCTACTCTTGCAACCATCATTGCCAGTCAAGCTTTGATTCTTTCAGTTTTCAGTATTGTTTCACAATTGATCAACTTGGATTGTTTCCCGAATGTCAAGATTGTCCACACTTCCAAGCACTACGCTGGTAAAGTTTATATCCCAGCTGTTAACTGGTTATTAATGATTGGTGTCTGCGCAACCACCGCTGGCTTCAAGAATTCGAACAATGTTACTGCTGCTTATGGATTGGGTATCACTCTTGATTTCTTGGTCACTTCCTTATTGATTGCCATTTGTATCATCTACGTTTACAATTGGAACGTCTTATGGGCAGTTCTCTTCATTTTGATCTTCGTTCCTTTGGAAGTTATCATGGTTGTATCCAATTTGAAAAAGGTCGTTCATGGTGCCTGGTTCCCAATTATGATGGCTGGCATTGTCTTCACATTCTTATGTATATGGAGATGGGCTACATCTAGAAAGGTCAACTATGAGTATAAAGCAAGAATCAGAGTTGCTGACATCTACCCACTGTTCAAAAAAACACCAGCAATAGTTAACTTGAATATTGGAACCGGTGCTACTCCAATCGCAACTGAAATCATTGAAGAAGAAGACAGTGAAGATGAAAACAGTCACTTAGAATCTAAGGAAATCAAAGTGAACACAAAATATGGTACATCCAAGTTGATCAGACACGATGGAATCGCTATCATGTACAATGATTCTACCTTTCAGAATTTCAACTCACCAAACACTTTGCCACAAGTTTATGCAAAGATGGTTCGTTCGTTTGCATCCATACCTTCGATTTTCATTTTCTGCAGCACTAGAACATTGTCCATTCCATATGTTCCTAGTGATGAAAGAGTATTGATTGGAGCAACAAAGATCCCAGGTCACTACAAGTGTATCATCAGATTCGGGTTCATGGAAGAAATCTTACTTGATTCTGAATTAAGTTCTCACATCTTGAACTCGATTCCTGAAGTCGGCGATTTGATTTCGAAAATCAATGGCGGTCAATCAAGACGTAATCGTGTTTCCAGTGCTGAAGAAATTCCAATAATGCACATTTTTGAGAACAACTTGATTAAATGTCATGATTACTCCAACGAGGAATATAAAACTAAAAACCCTTTCATCAAGGCAGGAAGGCTTTTAAGAAAGCTCACAGTTGAACACTTTTACAGTCCGCTTAACTCGATCACCAAGCATGAGAGTCAATTCTTGAAATTGAATGACGAACAAGAGGAAACTGAAAAGAAGTTGTTTATTGGTGGGATCTCTAGAATTTAGACACGGTGTGTCAAAGGTTATTTAAGGTGTATATTATAGAATTAAAACGACAATTTTTATTTCATTAATATTTGCGTATGTTGAAATACAACAGCTTTATATAGAACATTTTACGGTACAATAAACAATTCACTAGTACACTTGTACCCTCTATTATGTTCCAACAAGTTGTTGGAGTTGTAGGCTTGAAAGCTGTAGCTATATTTCGTGGTGGTTAGTCTGTAAATACAGGCGGAGTGTTCGAATGTCTTTTGTCACTAATGTGATCGTTTTAGTTCAATGTATGATCAACAATTTTATTTTATTGGAATGCTCTTTCATGCACTGTCAAAGGTTCATCATATATAGAATCAACTTAACTTTACCTAAAAATCATTACACTTGTATGTTGACCAACATTTAGTCTACCATAAAGTTTCGTAACTTTCTCGTGATCTTTTACCAAAAACTCGTCATCGTTCGATCATAAGAAAGTGCTGATGCATTATTTTTTTCGAAAATTCAATATATCAAAGGTGAACACAATCTTACATCGAGTAGGCTGTGAAAAATAATATTTAGTAGTTGAGGCACGCCTCTCGTGTTTATTTGATTTACACATTAAGCCCATTCAGGTTTGGTGTTGTAGTCATCATTGTTCCTAGGAGCCCTTCCGCCTCTAGCACCCCCTCTAGAACCTCCTCTTCCTCCTCTCCAGTTACCACCTCTACTGCTTGCGCCTCTCCAGCCACCCCTACCTCTACCTCTCCCACGGCCACGACCACCGTCAGTTTGAATAGAAGCCTCTCCGAAGGTGTCGATATTGAGATTTTTCTCGTCAGACCATCTCATAGAGTTTCTTTCTTCAGTCGAAGAGGAAATGGTATCGAAGAATGATGACTGCTTATTATATGACGCCACATCTGCGTCCCTTTCATTTTCTTGTTCCCTAGAGAACTTGGCATTTGCTGACTCGAAATCAAAGGCAGCATCTGGAACATCGATTTTTTGTCCTGGACGTGCTTGTGGTTGCGATTGAGCTGGTCTGGTTCTAGGCTTAGATTCACGGTGCTCTGGAGCCGATTGTTGTACAGATTGTGCTTGTTCTTCAGTAGATGTGGGCTTGTCTGAAGTGGTCCTGGTTGGTGTTGGTTTTTGTTGAGAAGGTTGTGGGGCACCAGTTTGAGTTGGTGCTTGTGGAACTTGCGCTGGGGCAGCGTGTGTGGCTTGAGTGGGTTGCGGTGGTGATTGTGCAGATGTTGTGGTAGCAGCTGGTTGTTGTTGTGTTTGGGTTGGAGCTTGAGTCTGGGGTTGTTGGTAGTAACTTGACTGCTGACCAGGATAAGGCTGAGGTTTGACTTGGTCAATTGGAGAATCTAAAACAGATAAATCCTTGACATCTGAACCTCTGAATACAACGTAATCATAAACATCGGTTCCTGGAGGAACCTCCAAATTGGGCTGACCAGCTTCCGCCAAACGTCCTTCAGTTCCAAACAATCTGACAGATTTCAAGGCAACAGTAGCGTCATCGGGGTTGATATTGTCCAACAATCCGACGTAACGAAGACCTTTGTTGGAGATCAAGGAAATGGTCTTTCCAATATACTGCGACATCTTATTATTGCTTGGTCTAATGCTATCTACTAATAATAGGTCTATCGTATAGTATTGTCATGAATATTACGTGTGAAGTTAATATCATAGTAGTGCGTGTAGGTAGAGAACGTACCAATTGAAAAGTTTGTTGGGGTGCGCACGACCTGATTAAGTATGGGATAGAGTTAAATGCTGGTGAAGAGATATCAAAGTGATTTTGATGGGACGTTTAATGGAAAGTGTGTATTCAACAACTAACGTACTATATTCGCAGACTGAATTGTCTTCTCGACATCCTTTCTTAATTTTTAAGGGTGTAGTTTGAGATGGTTATTAATATTATCAATAATTTGCGGCAATTATAGATAATTATAGTATTGTTTAAGAAGGTAGTTGTTTGGTTGAAATTTCGATTCTTTTTGATATTTTCGAAAGTTTCAATTTTTATTATCTGTTTCATCAGTATCTTATCATCCTTTTACACTTCTAGCTATCTCTGCAACCCTCTTCCGCCTCCTTCCTTTACTTACTTCTCTGTACGCTAAAATCTCCAAAGTCGTGCACGTACCAGTTGAGATTGGACAATTATATCAATAGACATCTCTCTCCTGTACTACTTACACCAACCCAAACATTTCCAAAACACCATCATGTCTGAGAACGAATCTGCCAGTGAAGGATTTGTTCCAAAGGGCCAGAAACTCGGGCTCGATGACGAATTTGATAGTGATCAAGACAATGTTCAGAAGCAAACACAAGAAGAAGATGACCAAGAAATCCAATACAAGAATGAACAAATAGACCAGCTTGAGGATGTTGCAGATGAACAAGATGAAGAATTTGATGATGACAATGTATACTCCATCAAGGCACACAAGCTCAACGATGGGAGCGAGAGCAGGGAGGTAACACAAAAGAAGAACGTTCGTAAGAGCAAAAGAGATGGAGATGTGGGAGACATATTTGGCAGAGATGCTCCTGTTATTAATAGACAACAACCTGAAGAAGACTACAGTAATGAAATATCCGAATATGCCAACGAAGACCCGCAATCGAGGAAAAGAAGACTATTGGAAGAAAAGATGGACTCTGCTGTGAAAACCCAATCAACAAGACGTAGAAGAGCTGATGAAGATGATTTGGAAAGAATGCAGGATGACAAGATCGACTATTTGAAGGATCAAATGATCAAGGCAGCAAACTTGGATGTGGAAAAGAACTCACAGGGACAAATTGCTACCGAAAAGATGAAATTATTGAGACCTGTTCTTGATATTTTATCAAGAGCCGATTTGGCCATTTCCATTTTGGATAATAATTTATTGGAAGCTGTCCGTTTATGGTTGGAACCATTACCTGATGCGTCAATGCCAGCGTATCAGATTCAAAAGGAATTGATCTACAGGTTAGATACTTTACCAATCAAAACCGATCATTTAGTAGCTTCTGGAATAGGAAAGGTATTGGTGTTTTACCAACGTTCCAAAAGAACAGAACCAAGTTTAAAGAAAATCGTGGATAGACTTATTGGTGACTGGACGAGACCCATATTGAACAAATCCGATTCTTATAAGGATCGTACAATTCAATTTAATGAATATAATAAGGTCAAGTACTCCAATCAATTGGCATCTGCCAGAAACAAGTCTAAGGACGTCAAGACATTGTACGAAGAGAATTCTGCCAGAAGAAACAGAGCTGCCATTCCAGCCGCAAGAACGGCCGCATATAAAATCGCTCCAAGAGTTGATGCTAGTTTATTGAGAAGACAACAACAAAGAAATAATGGTCTTGGTGATGAAAGATTCAAAAAACTTAACCAGAAGTTGACCCTGATGTCAAACAAGAAGAGTGCCAAGAAGGGAGGGCCATCTATTGAAGGTAGAGACTTGGCAATTTAATATGATAGTCAGAAATAACATATAGGTAGCAATTACATTATACATAGCTAATCAAAATTGAAGATCTTCATGATTTAGTGGAAAGTATTACCACCACTTCGGTAGATTGCAAGAGGTCAAATATAAGTAGGACCGTCAATAGAGAAGATTTGGTTTTATCACGATTAGTTGAGTTACGGTATGTGTCTTTCTCTCTCCGTCAACGATACTTCTACAATCCATCATTTGATAAATGTATGCATTTTACCTCCACATGAGGGTAGTGTTTCAATATACACATAAATTTGAATTGTAACCATAAACAAATCGATAAAGTTATAGAACTAAGTTAGCAAGACATTAGAATGATTATGATGGTCTTAATATAACATTGCTGATAGTTTGTATAAGTAATCTATGATCTTGGCTTTTCCTTCTTTTCCTTCCATAAAGCTAACAAAGAGACACCGGAAACTTTGACAACCTTGAATCTGACACCTGGAATATCACCCTTAGCCTTACCTCTTCTACCGAAACCAGCTAATAAGACTTCGTCGTTTTCGTCGACGAAGTTAAGACAACCATCATTTGGAACGAAAGCAGTAACCTTCTTACCGTTCTTGATTAATTGGACTCTGACACACTTTCTGATAGCGGAGTTAGGTTGCTTGGATTCAACACCAATCTTTTCCAAAACGATACCTTTGGCGTGGGAAGATCCACCGAATGGAGATGACTTGAAGGCAGTTCCTAACAATCTAGCCTTATAAGATTGATCGGCCCATCTGTTGTCACGACGGTGAACTCTCAATTTTCTAGCGGCATTAAGCCCTCTTGGTTTACCTTTACCCATGTTTGCTGCTTCTTATTGATATAGGAGGAAAGAACTGGATTTCAAACTTTTTAAAAAGAAGTGCTCGATGAAAATTGGTGATGAATTTTCTCCCTACTGATTGTGCTAACAAAGTCGCGCCGCAATTACTTGATTAGGTGTAGTATGGGACAAATGAAAATTTTTCGAGTAGTACTGTATATGGTGAGGTGTGTGCACCAATCGTTTACATCACATGGCAAGTCATAAATTGATCACATGATTAGGGCACAAGCCCTCCGACTCAAGGCTCGGTTCGTTAGTTGATAGAATAAAGGTTGTTTAGCCTTATGAAATCAAATGCAAACCTACGCAGAAGTCCGATGAGCCGAAAATAAAATGTAAACAGCTTCGGATCTCAAATCAACTCATGATAAGATATTCACATGAAAATGACATGATATTAACTTCAATGATCAAAGATTTCTAGAAACAAGTAATTATTGATATACTAACGAAATACTGACTACCCGCATCTATATCTTGTGTGCCATGAGTTAGGCTTATACGGGTATCAAGATGAAATGAATATTACATGAATGTGGACTAGGCTATTGTTGTTGTTATAGATTAAAAAACTTGTGTCTATTATCTCTTTATAGCGTCCGGAACTTTGACTGATCAGTCCGTCCATCTAAACTCATGCGTCCCATGGCATGGACATCCTCTATTTGAGTCTCAATACCTTTCTATTTTTGATAGCTTTCAACAAAAGCAAAAAGAGCATATCAATCTGGTCCTTGAACATAAACAATAATCCTTGAACGAACACCCCCTTCAAGAGTTGTGGTGCAATACCCTTGTACAAACCCCTGAACTTCTCGGTCTTCCATAAATAGGCTAACGCCTGGGTGAACGAGTGAAATTTGATATCTTCTTCATCGTCATCATCGTCATCATGATGGCTCTTCTCACCCTTTTTCTTGACCTTTTTCTGTAACATTGCCTTGGAAACAATCAATGGCTGTGTAGCTACCGTAGCCAATGACTTGGCCAAAACTCCAATGGAGAACGATTCAAGAGGTCCCAAGAACTGCTTGCTTCCGTATAAAATTTGTTTCAATCTTTCGTATGAACCGTATGTGATGGAGGGATTGATACATAACACCAATGATACTCTCAAACCCTTCCATAATCCAGAAACACCGTCGTGTTCCAAGATTTCTTTAGTCAAGTGTACCCATCCCTTGTGTGATTTGTCTGTTTGTTGCTGGGTTGTGATCACACCGATTGGCATGGTGAACATCTGTGAAATTGCAGCCGCAAGAGCACCGAGGAACAACTCAGTCAATGTGGATGGCTTGTATTTTGGAATGTGCTTGTGTAAATTGGCATGAACTCTTTTGACGATGGTATACCAATAAAAGTATGCAAAGTTCTGGGTTGCAGTACCAACTATCGACGATAAAAGACCGTGATACCATCCCAATATTCCCTTCTTCTCATAAATCTTCTTCAATACATCAAGAGTATGCTTGTACTTGAGAGTAGGTTTAGCAAATTCTTCCGAGTACGAGTCATTTGAATTGGTGGAGTCGGTACTATCAGAAGCTCCGACAATACTGGCACTCCCACTGGGATGACTGTTTTCCTCCTGGACTTTCACGATCTGAGTCTGGATCAATGTTTTGGATAAGTCCAATGGGTACACCAAAGTGTTGGCGATAACTGAGGCAAGAGCCCCACTGGCTGCCTTTTCAAATGGAGAAAGTGACATCTGGAATACTTAGTCAAAGATAAGGGATAATGATGCTGAAGTTGATGATGTCAGTTGAAAGAAATTGATCAAGTTGGGAACCAGTTTGGTTTTATGTTGTGAGCTTAACGAGACACGTTTGTTATAAACCGCTTACTATTGACCCAATCAAGACGATGGAATTAGTGGGTATATAAACAAATTCTATTCTCCCTTGCCTGGCTTGTGTGTGCTACCGAGGTTAATCCATACTTCTATTTCGGATTTTTCGCGGGACACATGCTACTCGCTTCCCCACAATTTGCGCTTACTTAGGGTTGAGTTTCGAGATGAAAGCGGTCAAGTGGACTCGGAAGATAGCACAGGGGGCACGGATAAACAAGGTTGTGACATGGGGAAATGGAGGTAGGGAATGGAGGATTTCAGCACTTTCCCAATACCCTCCCCGCCTTCCCTAGGATGTCCCACCCCCACTACCGGGTACCAAGCGCGGGTAAGAGATGGCGCGTAAAATTGATAGTGCGAAACACCTACACAGCTGAGAGTTTCCGATTTAACGATAGGGAACTATATGTTTATCCGAAGGAAATCTACTCTCTTGCTGTTGATGAATAGACTTATTAAAATAAGAATTGCTTCGAATTGAAGCCTTCGGTCTCTTTTTTACCTCAGTAAATTTGGGCTTGTTTGAATCTTTCACTGTAGACATATTTACCTTTGCACCAGTCTGGCATATCCGACCACACAAATCAAAGTTTGGTCAAGTTCCGACCATCTTGTTGGCTACTTCAGAGTCAGCTTGAAAGCACTTCAAAATGCTTCATCTTTCTCGAAAAAATCCAACCACTATTCTGTCCATTATGGCACTGTCTACATACCTATGCCACCCATACCAAGCATTTTTATCAACAGGATTACACCAGTTAAATATTTTTGCAACCCGTTATCACGTGAGATTTATAAGAATATCTTATCTGCATCCTGATTACAATCGAACCAGCTCTTCCCTTCGTGCGAATTTTGCATCAATTGTACCAACATAATCTCTATTATTTACCGTTTCCATATATTTACACGTTTATCGAGCCCACTAGAGACCAATGCTTCTTCAAATTCGATCTGTACCCTTAAAAAGTTTTTAATTTTACCATCATGACCCTTGAGTTGAGCGATGACTTTACCCAGTTTGAGGTCAATGCCACGAATGATACCATCGTCTCCCACAACCCAGACACCAGCTTTCGTAAACGCCAAGAGGGGCTGACTGTATTTATCTTGAGGCGACAAAGTGTTGAGATTCTTGAGAATCTGGTTTCGATAGATACCCCCGTTGGTGGTATTCTTGGGCATTTCTTTGTTGTATTCTGCAAGTGATACCACAATTAGTCTCATGTATGGTTCGTGGGAAGTACCCACCGCAATAAGAGGAACATCTCCAGTCGTTATTCCTTGGTCAATTGAAATAGACATCGGAGTAAATCCCGACAGGCTGAACTCTGCATCGTTCAACGAGATTTTATACAAAAACACGAGACTCCCGGTTGTGGGTTCAAATCTTAGGATTTCGAGCATTGTAGAATCAAGCATACCCAATACAACAATCAAATCACCCTTGTATTCCACTACATCAAAACATGTACCTTGACCAGTTAATTTGTACTCTGCGATTTGATCCAATTCATCATTTACCTTGAAAACTCGTAATGTAAAGTCCCATCCCAACGATATCAAATAATGTGTTCCTGAAAAGTTGAAGGCCTTAACAGCTACAACCAAACGACGGTGACCTTGGATCGTACTCACGGGTTCAAACTCGACTCCTTTGTTGTATTTGTACTTGAACAAATGAAACTTTCCATTCATTCCAACTATTACGATTTGTTGATCTGGCAAAATAGCCATGTCCTTGATCACCACTCTTCCTATCATTTGTGGTTGCGTGCCGACCACCTGCCCTTTAGTCAAGTCGATAACTTGTATAGCTAACTTGTTGGTGCTAACAAATAATAATTTGGAGGAACTATCGTAAGCACTAGATACTACCAAATCATCAACTCCATCCACTGCTAATGATTTTTGAGGGTATCCTCCCGTCCATTCGCTCAACTTCTTGGCTAAGACATGGCCGGTCCAATCTTCAAGGTCCAATTCATTAGTTTTGTTCTCCAATTCATTAAAATTGGCTCGGTCTAAAACTATCGCCTCCAATGTTTCTGGTAGTCCTTCAAACTCAATAGGTCTGCCGTATTCTTGCTCAAATCGCTTCAACGTTTCCGTATAGTTATTGTCTTGGAGAAATTGGGCTACTAATTGATGTACACTCATCGTCGGAACCTATAGGGAATAAGGAATTTAAAAACAATAACTCATTTCCAAAAACTTCAAAATCTTTAACAGTTCTGATAGATGAAAATGCCAAAAAAAGGTCGTACCCGGATTCGAACCGGGGTTGTCCGGATCAAAACCGAGCGTGATAACCACTACACTATACAACCATTTTTTATTAAAAAATGACTAAATACTTTTAGACCATACTGTTATCACGTGATAATAATCACGTGACTAAACTGGACCAATATCGTTTTTCAATCTATCAGTATGAAATGCTCTTTCTAGTGCCAATAGGCACAGGTATCCTAGGCCTATCTCTATATATATATATCGAAATAGAACGTTTTTTCATTTAAAAAAAAAAGTTCGTTGGCAGTGCCGATTTCATTTCAATTTTTAATTCCCTCCATAGGTTCATATTAAATAACTCTACTAGTTACCAAAGATAGCGTCTGGTTAAATTTGGAGCATAATCGAACCACTGAAGATTTATTGTTTTTATATAAAAATGTCTTAATGTTATAATCTTTATTAATATCTATATCGAGATCCAGAAGATTACAGATTTTTCTTTTAAATATTGACTTTGGGTAGCAAATATTATATCTCCTCTCCAAATTCAAGAAAAGTTGAATAATTTTACCTCGCTATGTCTCACCAGATCGCAATTGTTCACTATAATAGACGTCTATTTGTACCTTCAAGTACAGTTCCTACGGACTTTAGTCAGAGCTATGAAGATAAACTAAAGAGAGCTTCCCGCAATGACTGGAGTCTAAATCTTCCCAGGGTCTACATTATTCGCAGCAACGAAGTGGAACAAACCTCCCTAAAGTTATATTGGGTGCAAATTTTATACTGGTCGCAGGGATTTTTCAGTCTCCTATCACAGTGAATCCTGAGGTAAACCTTCTGGTTCTTTAAATAGGTGAAGTTTGGGCCCCAACCAAAATCCGGATGCCATCATATGGAGATAGCCACTTTTCTTAATATAACCACTGCCCTGTCTGCTCTTAAATTAACCACCACCATTTTTTCATCCATCCACCTTTTGTTATTGTTCTATTTTTAAATCCTGATCGCTATTGTTCAGCATCACGAAATGAGATCAAGCTGCGGCTGAAGCATGATCAGAAAGCCAAGTGGGTCACCACAGGTTCATAGACTATGGCGATTGACTTAATGGGTATAGACAAGGCACCATGTTATAATGACTGGGCTTTGAATCCTTAAAGCAACTCCTACTATTGTCTCTCTTGTTCCTTCCCCCTTCGAACCCTTGCTATCTATCCCTCCCTAGAAACTGAAACCTAGCTGAAATCTTTTTTCGCAGTTGCAAATTTCCCTGTACTGCGCCTGGTACAGAGAAGAATGCTGTGCCTGCGGCATAGTTCTTGAGGACGCGATCCGCGCGTAACTAGACATCCCCAGATCCATCACCTACAGACTTTATATAAAAAGTGGAGAATCCTTGTGTTTCAGATTTTTAGTTTTAGTTTTAGTCACTTTTCTTATTCTTAAACCAGACCCTTACTTTCCACACCTTCGTATAACTTCACAATGTTCATTCAAAAACTATTAGCCAGGGAATTCGGGGACCAAGTCACTTCCACTGCCAAATCCTTCAGAACTTGGGATACATGTATGGCCAACAAAACGTGCAAGATCGTTGCCATAGTAGGCATTGTGTTGGCTGCTTTGGTGCTTTTCTGGATTATCACCTCCTTGATAAGGTGTTGCTGCTTGGGAGTGAGTTGTTTGGAAGCCATCTGCTGTTGTTGTTGCAGATCGGCCAATAACCCAAGATACGTTGAAAAACCCCAAAGTCCATACCAGAATCCAAACATGTACGCTCCAGTAGCTGCTCCAATGTATCAACACAGAGGAGTTCAACCTCCTACGAGCCAGCCTCAACAAGCATACTTCACAACCAATCAAGGGTACCAGCCTGTGGATACTCACTACGAACCCAGCTATTATAACGACGAGAATCCGTTTGGAGACTCCAAGCCTTCACCTCATGCTGGCCATTAAAAAAAAAATAGAGAATCAATATACGACGTAAACAGACTTATCTTCGTTATCTATTATTAGTACATGATATTTAAAAATACACTATGCAATGTAATGAACATACTGCTCAGTTGGACCGTTGTCCATATGAATCATATTTGGATTCATGACCCCGTTGTTCAAAAGATCTCCATACACCAATCTTCTTGGTTTGACTGGAGTTGGTTGTTGTTTTATAGGAGAAGCATTTTGCAACTTTCTAGGAGATTTGTCCATCTTTCTAGGACTGCAATTCATCTTGTTCTTACTAAGGTTGGAAATCACTGGGGCATTACCATTAAGAACATGGTTGGTAATTGGAATCAATGGATTAAAGACAGCTTTGACAGGCAGCACCAATCCATGACTAGGGTTGAAGACCTTGGCTTTAACGGGCAGAGTCAACATACTTTGAGTTCCTTTCTTGTTTGGCAGTGAATACTTCTGACCAAGATTGAATGTCTTGGCTTTGACTGGCAGAGATATCAGACTTCTTTTTGGTTCTGCAGAAATAAATTCAATGAAAGGATCTAATTCAACAGCTTTCTTATCTAAAATCAAGAATCCTTTCTCTCTCAAAAAGGAAGTTAAATCCTGAATGCCTGCCTCCAAATTAGTGTCATTGAAGTAACTCAAGATGATTTGATGGTAATTTTCTCCACTAGCACCATTAACGATAGGGTACTCATTAACCACCACTTCAATTCCCAATAAAATCTTAAATGGAATCACAATACGATCAAAGAACCCACTTTGAGTTCCTGATTTGGAAAAGGTCTCATCGTACTTACCAGGCATACAAGTAATCTTGAACTCATAATTATTGGGCAAGATTGCAGCCAACTGCTTGTAGCACTGCTTGGACTTGATTTCTGAACCCTTGATCTCAACAATAACATCATTCTTCGATGCGAAGTTTTCAATGGAGGTTGGGAAATTGATGAAACAATTGTTGGAACATTCTAAGGCATTGATTGTTTTCAACATGTTATTGTTTACAAGCAAGAGGTAGTGACTTTTGAGTAATTGGAATTTAACAGTATGGTAGATGGTTGTGTTTGAAGAACCTGCTCCAAAACTGGCGACATTAGAGCCAATAGTACCAGTACCATTATTCCAACATTGATAGACCAATTGATCGATTTCATACTTAACCAAGCTAATGTTCTTGCTGTTCTTTCTTGGACATCTAATCAACACGTTATTGAATCTCTTCAATGAGTAGTCGTCTTCGTTCTCCATCACACTACTTGAGAATTTAATGAACACATTATACTTTTTCATGATTGATTGAATGATTGACCCACCATTACCGATGATAGATTTATGGAATACTTCAGGAATGTTAAATTGCAACTCGGATGGTAATTCCAATTCAATGAGTTCAATTGCCCTCGAAAGTACTGAAAGATCAGTTCCTTCATAGACTTCAATATCAATATAGAAGTTGTATTCATTGAATGGTTTAAACTTGATCATTGGCAATTGGTTCAAGAGATTAAGAATCTTAATTAACTTACCATTCTTCTTACCACTGATGAAATCACGTTGATCGATACTTAACTCCAATCTTAACTTGGTAGTAGTGAATGAGACTGGGTTGTTTGGTAAGGACAATTGATTTATAACTTGTTTGATTTCGTTGGCAGTACCATTGATTTCTATACCAAATTTATTGGCAGTAACAGTGCATGTTTTCTTCAATTGGATCAAACGGAGGAGGTATTGCTCATTGTGCTTTGCATTTATGGAAGCTTTGATAGTGTAATAGTTGGTACATAAGAGATTGATCTCATCAACAGCTTCGTTAACTGATTCCGATGTGCATCCTTGCACAATAATCTTGAAGTTGTTTGGTTCACCCAAACTTGGTAATTGAATGAAGACACCATGTTTGAACATAATGTTGAGGATTTCCGATTGATTATACAATACGATTGTATCGATCTTGGCCTTGGAAACAGGGATTTCCTTGACCAAAAAACCGGCATTTGCATTTCCAGATAATGCATCTCTCGATATATTGGTGGTTCTGGTGTTATTAGTACCTCTGATCTTCTTACCGTTGATCAATTTATCTAAAATGTGTTTTGTCAAAAGTAATTGGGGAATAGTTTTAGCTGTGAACAAGATTCTGAGGTGGGAATTGTTACCCAAGACGTTTGAGTTGAACAAATTTGGTAATAAATCTGGGATATAAATGTTTGCATTTGTTTGTTTAGCAATTTGATTGAAGTTAAACAAATCAACTCCTCCGATGAGAGGAATTAAAGATAACTCGATCTCAATTGAGTCCAAGAATTCTCCATTCAAGACATTGCTGATGAGAATACGGATAGATGGCTCTGCAATGGTGATATTGTCTTGGTTACCCAAGATGTGGACATAGAAATCATTTTCAGTGGGGGTATTAGATTGGGAAGCGTGAGCTGGGGTATTGGTTTCGATGGTACGGTTGTTGATAATCATTTCAACTTGATATTGCCTGCAAATATCAACCAAATGATTGGTGAACTTTTCGGAGATCGTCATGAATTGTTCGTTGGTGATCTGGATAGTCTTAAAGTGGACCTGGTTATAGGTCTGCAAAATGATCATTCTGGCTTGAGTGATGAATGTCTGGGACCCGTGGAAACAAACAGAAATCATCTGATTGTTCAACAGAGGCTCAGTGACACTGATATAGTTGGATCTGATGGTTTGTTCGTTGTTGAGTTTGGTGGCTGCCTGATGGATTGGGTATAAATTATCCATGAGTCTATAAGCGGTACCTTGTTCGTTGAGATATTCGTTCCACAACCCAATGTTGGATTGATAGTACGAGGTTCCAACCGGCTCATTGATGAAGCTGTACTCCAAGTTAAGGATAGATAAGTTCTCGTCACTCATGGTTGGTATTTTGGTGGGAGAATATGGGCCAGTATAGTTGCAAAAGATCGAAAATATCTTTTGAACTTAAAGTTTGACTTGACAAATGTATCAGGGAGTCGACAACGCTTTATATGATTCTTGGAGCCTGCCTAATCAAGTAGGCGGCCTATTTAACTTAAGTGGTAATAGTTCGTTGTCATTTAATTAAATGGTATGCAGTAAACAATTGGAAGGATGCGTCTGTTTGTTTGCGGTATGGACTATCTAGGCATGCGAAAGTATAGAAATCGCCTAATCGGGCAAGGGACACAAGACCCCATGCACCTCATTTAGTTGTGATGGATTTTCTCAATTAGGATAATAGCTGCAACACTTTGCGATCCCGATCACGTGCTGGGATGACCCTCAATAGGTTTTTTTGGCAGTGGGTTTAATATTACCCAACAAGATCAGGGATGGAAAGACTGGGGATCGGACTAATGCTAAGACTACTACTTAAAAGTTCCAAGTTCCGAATTATGAAAAAAAAGTGGGGTGAGCAACACATTTTGCGTTCACTACGAAAAAATTCTATTCGCGAATTAAGCCTCCAGTTGTAGCTAATTCAAGATTAACCTTATTGGGAGATGTTCGTTGCATCTAGTAAATATAATATGGTCATACACAGAAGGTAGTTTCGAGAACAAGGGGTCCAAGAAAAGTTTCAACCTTCAATTATAAAACGATTTCTATTGTTTTTTTCAGAGATTGCTATGTAATTAATGCCTGGGATGGGTGACACAATAAGATAATTCTATAGCACTTCACCTATTCAAACTAAGCCACTTGGATGATAAAGGCCCTATTAATGCTTCCAGACCAATCCTCCACACAGATTTTAGGTTCAGAATTAGGTTTATGGAGACTGAACAAATTAAATCACGAGTTCCCTGAAGAATTCGTATATTGCGTAGCTAATTAGACTAAATGCGAGCTTATGCCTCCAATCACTTAGCGATCGAAGACTCCTTGAATCAACGCAATATTGCAGATTTAATTTTTGAACTAAAGTCTACGCTTGCTTCAATAAGCTTGAAGCACACAATGTATCCAGGTGCCAGATATACTCATCAAGCAGCCTATTGGTATACTTATTTAGGTTTTATTGTCTAGGTGCTGCGAACTGCATTGATCAAATTTTTCTACTCCTGAATGCCCAGAAAATACACAATGTATAATCCATATTATGCACCTAGAGTAATTTCTTGATGTGGACACAGACTATATTATTTCCTTTAATCGACAAACGAGTCACTTGGAAGGAAGCTAATTATAAACTGGTTAATACGTTATTACACCATTAAAGTATGGATATCATACATTTTTCAAAGAAATATTATAACCACTGATAGAAGTTGTTGTATGTTGAACATGTTGAAGCCGTTGTATTTTTTTTGGGTTGTCATAATTAGTCTATTTTTCCAGCTTTTAATCTAAGAAAGTCTACAACCTCTTCGAATCCCAAACATATACCATTTCATCCCACCCTGTGGTTGCAGCCCACCCTGGCTCACCCCATAAACTATAATCCACTCCAATGACAAATTCTTTGTGTCTACCCATGACACCCTTGCAACCCCCATTATTGGCATTCAAGAACCTGGCTCGATCATTGGATTCATCTCTCCACACTCTGGTAGTCATATCATACGATGTACTTATCAATTCTTGAGAATCATGTGGAGACCACTGTACCTTCCGCACAGCGAATTCATGACCTAAAAGCTCATTTAATGGAGTTGGACCCCTAATGTGGTACGCAGGTAATGGAGCATGTGAATGTGGTTGGTCAATTTTGGTTATCATTCTTAAATCCCATACTCTCACAGATTTATCAGTGCCTGCAGAAGCTACTATAGTAGACTTGTACTTGTTCCAGTCGCAAGATAAGGCTTCCATCCCACCATGTGATATGAAATCGATCTGTAATGGATGTGCCTCTCTGATATCCCATATTTGGACATGCGAGGAACCATTGCAACTGATCAATGTAGATGGTGAGTGTGGTGAAAAGGATGCGTTATATATACATTTGGAGGTATTGGCCGGTTGATGTTGTGGTTGATGTGACATTGGGGGCTTTGCGGTCTGAGAAACGGGAGACGTCCTGGTAGTGTAGTCTGTAGTGCCTGGATTCAATGTTAACAACGATTCTGCTCTTTGAGGCGACCAGAGTTTTATTGACCCATCCCAACTTGCACTCACGAAATTGGACTTGTCCACCATGTTCCAGTTGACAGAGAACACTTCTCGAGTGTGTTCTCTCCAATTCATGACGGGAAACTCCCCCACGGTCAAATCAAATAACTTGATCGATCCATCTCCACTGGCCACCGTGACCTGATTCTCGTGGATTTCACTCCATGCCACATCGAACAACCCATCCTGGGTCTCCCACGATATTTGGTTGGCGATGTTTCCTGAAGGTTCGATGTTCAAAATGAATAACCGTCCATTACCCACCAATCCATAGTTGGCAGCAGTGGCTACTGCAAGTTTACTGTCGTAAAAGGGCGAGTATTGCACACCGTACCCGTTGTACCCCTGTGTTCTGAAGGAGAGCATTGTGGCAATAAATTTGGTCGAGTTAGGTTCGCAAGACGATGTTGATAGTGCAATTGATACTGGTCGGCATTAAGCATCAACTTCTTGAACCTGAAGCTCGGCTCGTTTTTGGTGATACACACCCATGGAATTGCGATTAGTATGGGGAAGAAGGGCTACTATATTTTATCACTTAATGTATGCAGGTATTAGATTATATATGTTAAATACTGAACCCTTCGAATCTTTCAACTATTCGAATGGCCGTATACTTGTATCTCTTTAATGATATCTATATTTTTTGGTTGCAGATTCTATGTTTTTTGTTTTTAAATTGGTAGGTGAAGCTATCGCATGAAGTGAACCGATGCTGTCAAATTTGGGTGAACTCTATAAGTCATAAAAGTTGCAATCCAAGCTCTTGATCAAGTGCCAATACTTTTCATCAACTTCTTCTTTCTTCATGAATCCCAAGCTAATGAAGTCTCCGATAAGAATAGCCACTTTTTGTTGAGTATACTGTAAGTAGTCGAAATCATCATCAGAAGAAGTGATGGCTTCTTCCACAACATCGTCGTCCAAAGTGGTTTGCTCAATTGCAGTGATGATATTAAACGTACTATCAACACCTACTTCAGATTGACTCGGTCTAGTGTGAGGTGGAGAAGCTGGTGAAGACTTCAAAGGTCCATTCTGGATCAATCCCCAAAGCGCCCAGTAGATCTGTACCGTATCTCTCCAGTAAATGGTTTCATTGAACATTTTCTTGATTTCGTATTGAATTAATTCCGTAGCGTCGGCAGTATCATTGAGGTGCTGCTCTGGACTCTTGTCTGTTTTGATGGCTGATGATGGGAACTGGAATTCGTATTCGATGTAAGATTTAATCAAGTTTAACTGCTGAATTTGAGTAGGGAATTGGTCTTCGTGAATGTAGTAGGATTTTTCTGGGTCATGATAATCTGCCATCCATTCTGAAAAATGATTGGCCAAATCAAAGGCAGGAAAATTTGGTCCAGAATATTCAAAATCAATGACCACCAAGTTACTATCCTTTTTATTGGAAGTTGACTTGATGGCAGTCTTGGTGTCTTCAGTGGCTGAAGGGGCATTTGTATCCACAATGATCTCCTTCGGATCGAATGATTCGTGTAACAACAAATTGCCATATTGAGTGTCGTTGTGGCAAAACTTGTAATTCGACGAAAATGAGTCTTCATCATACTTGCTAAACAACCAAGTCTTGTAAATTTCAATTAACTCTTTGAATCTATCGTATTCCACGAAGAAAACATCTTTGACATCAAAATCCTTTTCAATATATCTAGGTAAAAAGTCAGTTTCAAACAATGCTAACCATTTATAGATAAGTTTCCAAGCCATAGGCAACTCCGATTTGGTGTCCTTTTCGTCTAATTCAATTTTGTAGTGTAGATCCTTCATTCTTCTCCCCAAGATCTGGGATATGACCTCATCTCTAATCAGGTCTTTCTTCAAAGTGATGAACCCTTCCAAAAATTGTTCGAATCTACCGTTGGTAAAGATCCCAAGTAACCTGGGACCAATTCTTTTCTGAGACAACTTGATTAATATGGCCAATTCCAGCTCTCTATCGATAATGGAATCGACATTTTTACCATAGACCCTGAGCAATAAAGCAGGCAATCTCAAGTGTTGCTGCGGATCGTCGTACTCAAGTTGATAGATGGAGTTGGTTAACGCCCCCGAAATTCTCGACACAGTCATGTTGGCCACTGTGAGTTGTCTCTTGTGCCATTTACTTACTTTCAACGCTTTGATCAAAGCTATCAACTCTTGTTTAAAGAAGTCCAATGGCAACGAGTTATCTAAGGTGGCATTTACGGTGGGGATGGACTTGTCGGCATCGATGGTGGTGGGGGTGATGGTAAGCTTTGTCAGAGAAGAGAGCGACCTCTTTCCTCCTGTGAACGACGGTCTTCTCGTCGAACTGTTGGATCTAGAGTTGGTGGTGGGTTTGCGGCTTCGGGATCTAGACCGGGATCTAGACCGAGGGGTGTTGGCAGTACCCGTGCTGGCACCACTGAGACTATGACGTTCACGTCCTACAGAGTATGCTGGGGTAAACTCCATGGTAGATGGTGGGATGGTGGGGACTGTTATCTATGGAGAAGAAGGAATTTTCTAGGCTCTTTTTTTTGTACCGTATCTCTGCCGCCTTTTGTACTCAGATGATAACCTTCGTATGTGTGAGCGATTAAATGTCTCGTGACCCTTGGCTGCGCGCCCCTCCCCACTCGCGGGGTATCATCTGGGAAAAATGCACTTCAGGGTGATTGGAAACCGGGATAATTTTTTCGGAGAATAGTGTCCGAGTAAGAGATTTCAAAAAACTGCACCCCGTGACTTGTCACATGACGTTAGCCGTTTTCTCGCTAACCAACTATAGTCTGCAGGATTACTATTTATCCTAGATCATCAAACATCGTCTACTTAATGCCAGCACATCTGCCTGACAAGTATCATCATCTAGTTTGAACCTAATCAATAGAGCAACGCCAAAAATGGGAATTGCTACTTACATTGCCGCTGCAGGATGTCTTTCTTCGGCCTTGACTTACCAATTGTACCATACCAAGAACACTGAATTGGAAGTATTGAAAAAAGAATTGGATGATAAAATCACCGAGTTGACCAAGTTGTTAAACAGCAAATCAGTGGAGTTGGACAAGGTGGCCGAGGAAGCAAACAACTACAAGTCCACTAATGACAAGGCGTATAAGGTACAAGTCAAAACCTTGAGCTCCAAGATCGAGGAGTTCGAAGTTTTGAAGTCCCAGTTAACTAGTGACAAAACCAGGTTGGAACAAAGATTGGCCAACTTGAACCAGGAATTGGAGAGTCATAGAGCACAAGTCAAGGACTTGGAACTAGACTTGACCAAATCTACAGAAGAAAAAGCCCAGATTAAGAGAGAATGGGAACTCCGTTTAAATGGTGAGATTGAAAAATTGGCTTCTTCCAAAGGCTCTCAGATCGATGACTTGAACGACAAAATCAGGGAACTCAACAAGAAGGTAGAGTCGGTAAATGGTGTCTACAGCGAATTGGAAGCTAAGAGTCTTTCCAATCAACTTCAACTGAAAAAAGAGCTCGAAACCATGAAGGAAACTTTGGAGGATACCAAGGACTCTCTCACCTCTCTTGAAAATGTTTTGGCCGAAACAGAAAACCACTTAGAAGAAACTCAAGATAAATTGAACTTGACTGAACAGGATCTTGAATCGACAAAGAAAGAATTGGAAGATCTCACTACCAAACATGTTGCATTAGAAGCCGATTTCGTGGCTTTAAACGAAAAAAAGAACAAGGAAATCCAAGAGTTAGAAAAGGATATCAAGGAAAAGGAATCGGAAATTGTAGACTTAGCTACCAGGGTCAAAGATTTAAATTCTACTATCAAATCCAACAAAAAAGAGATTGAACTGGGAGACGATGCTAAGGCCGAAGCAAAAGAGTTAGAACACAAGTTAAAATCGAAGGAGTCCGAGCTTGAAACTTACCATTCCATCAAGAGTCAAATAGGGGGATTTGTAAGTCAGTTGAAATTGGTTTCGTCTGACGATGTCGAGCACCATGCTGAGGAATCCAATATTATCGAGCTTGACGAGACTCCAGAATCAGACGAAGCTAAAAACATCGCACTAATCTCGACCTACGTCTACACACTTTTGAAAACTCAGACCAAAAACGAAAAGCTGTTGGAGGAATTGACGATTGTAAAATCGAGTTTAGACGAATCTGAGAAGTTAGCCAAATCCAAATCAGAAGAAATCGTACAATTGAACAAGACCATTGAGCATATGAAGAAAGCAGTCAGTGAGCATGATGCTGCTAAAAAGGAAGCTGCTGAAAGTGAATTGAAAGCGGAAGAATCTAAAAAGCTTGCATCAGAACTCGAGACTTTGAAAAATGAATTACAAAACAAATTGGCTATAACTAACAAGGAGTTAGAGGAAACAAAGGCGAAAGCCGGAAACTTGAGCGAGCAGAAAGAATCGGAGCGACTCCAAAAGGAAGCTGAAAGGGCTAAGAAAGAAGCAGATAAGATATCTGAAGAAGCCAAAAAAGAAGCAGAGAAAGAACAAGCTCAAAAGGAAATTGAAGAAAGCCAAAACACCATTGTATGGCTCACGCAAGAATTAGAGGCGGCAAAGGAAGAAGCCAAGGAGCTTAGCGAAAAGGAAACCGAGGCATCAGAGGCAGCCAAGAAGACAGCAGAGACCGTAACCAGCCTTAATAAGAAATTGCAGAAGTCTGAGGAAGAAATCGCGGAGTTGAAGGAACTTGAGCAGAAATTCAACACTCTAAACGAGGAACTATCAGCCTCCAAGAAAGAAGCCGAGAAATCGAAAAAGGAAGCTGAGGTTGCCAGAAACGTACTCGAGTTGACTAAAAGGAACAAGGATGAAGCGTCTGCACGTGAGCGGGAACTTGTGGCCCAAGTTAAGTTGTTGCAAGCAAAAGTAAACGATGATAAATAAATGGCAATGCCTGGATGTTTACAAAAAACTCGGGGGTGGGGCTAAAAAGATAGTAAACGATCTATAAGATGAAGTTTCCCGCTACCGTGACATGTCCGATTGATTGAGAAGTAGAGATTTTAAAGTAGTTACATAGATCGGGGTATTGTTCAAATATACTGAATACTGTGCTTTTCGTATAGTGGTAGTTCTTCGATGCCATGTACCAGCAAGTATGCTTACTACTAACGGTGTAAGTTCATGTAAATTGTATGGTCCGATAACGAGTTTTCATGAATTGCTGGTAGTTGGGTAGAGTCACTTGCTAAGAACAGAAATATGTGACAAGATGGAAATTGCTTCCGATCATGTAGGGGCTAAAGAAGCATTTAGTCACCGTGCGAGAGTGCACAAAAATGGTGCTGAAAAGCGTTATCTTATCATCGAAAGGTGTCTAAATTTCTGGGGACAATACGATCGATTCGTCGACTTGGTGTCCATATTGGGCACGGGAGTGTTCGCATTGAGGACGTTGGGGCAAATGAATTTGCGAGAGGGCTGAAGCGGGAACCAGGGGAATTCGAGCTTTGGGGCCCATTCCAGCTGGCCAACTTTGAGCATTGGTAAGATTGGCCCAAGAGCACTGAAGCCCGAAATTACGCCGGATAGCACGTTTTTCCGCCTGACTATAATCACACGAAAAATTCGATGGATCCCCCTTAGCCAGAGAGCATAACAGCGGTGAACTGGGAGTAGCAATGCACGCTAAACGTATTGTTTGCCGGCATAACCCGCCACCACCGCCACGGTACGTTTGGGCCAGTTCTAAGAGTTTTGGGCCAGTTCTAGGAGTTTTGGGCCAGTTCAAATTGGGTTCTTGAGTCAAACCCAACAGAGCTCTACTATTCACCTGAAACATTCTCAGACTCTCCTTCTGGCAAGGCAATTTACTTGCAGTGGCGCGCAATTCTCCATAAATTCCCTCCCCAAACACTCCGGAGAATCTGCGACAAATCTATGGTTAGACGTACGCTGACGACACCTGCTCGATCATACTCAAAACCTGAAATTTGCTACCCACCATCGGGGTCGCTCGAGCTACCGTCCCAAGGGGTGTAAATCTCCACCCTGGCTCCATTGCCATACCGTAAACTCTGACTGTCCCCCAAGTTTTCTTTGCTACCTACCGCCAGTTCCATTTGTGTTGTCATATTTGTCTCAGACGCAGAGCGTCTTCTCCCTACGAAAAAAAATCGCTCGTTCTGGACAATTGCTACATCCAGAATTGGTGTGCCCCTTATCAATACCAGGGTACTTAAGCAATCGAGAACCCAGGTCCACAACTCCAACCCGTTCATCGGTTTAGTATTTAGCCTACTATCGACCTGAGGCTCCTATAGCATCTAGCAGTGCTTCCTCCGCAAATTTCTCCCCTGGCGTTGTTTGCAACTCTATCCGGCGCTTCCCGTCTGTCCCTACCATTCCATCGCTGCTTCATCTTGTTGTTTCGACTACTTTCGTCTCGGACTGCACCTAGCTTCTGATTATCGTAAACATATCGATAACCATACCAACCAACTTTTACCTTGTGACATTCTTCGAGTCCCCAAGTATCTTCGTTTCTTCCTTTATACCTATCCGAGTCTCCAGTTTCACCCAACCTTCCCACTATTTCCTTCGTTCAAACCCTCCCCCAGTTGGAAGCGTTCCTCGTGTTTACTACCACGCTATTTTTACCACATTATTCTATACCTTCCACCTTATGCCTATCCACTTGAGACTATTTCCCCGTGCTATATAATACGTAACGGTTCGTTCACTAGCGTTTCACCTTTGTTCTTGTTCTTTTCCCTTTGGCTGACCCTGTTTCATTGATAGCTCCCTAGGATGTCCAAGGTCCTCTCCAAGGCTGCTCATATAAGCAGAAGAAAGACTTCCAAATCAAATGAAGAATCTCAAGAAAAAAATACTTTCACAAGAAAACCGTCTTCTCCAGTATTTCACTCCCCACAAGCGTCTCCTACAAGGCTAAAGTCTAAGTCCAAATCTTCGTCTTTACCTCCGGTTCCAAAAACATTTTCATCACACTCAAATTCAAGTTCATCTTCAACATTGAATTCCGCTTCACACACCCCTCCACCTGCACCCCCCATACTGCCTAAACCTTTTCGTACCCCTAATAGATCAACTCCAAACCTTTCCACACATGACTATCAAAAGTCTCCAGAACACGGCCCAGAAAATGACAAGTTAATCAAGTCGCTCTTGAAGCAGTACAAACACTTGGAGATGGAACTCAACCGTTTTGTTTCCAAGAAATACAACCATTCCAAGAATAGTGGTGCTTTCAAAAGTAATATTTTGCGAACATCTCTTTTACCCTTCCTTAGAAACGGCCATAAATTAAACCGGTACTTTCCGAAACATTCTAAGGTCTACAAGAGTTTGACAAGTGTTATTACCGCCATTCTCTTGAAATGGTGGAACTCATTACTTGGTAACCTCAGGGTCACATCTGCATCCGTCTCCGTATCAGCTCCAGTCACGCATTCGCCCAACACTTCATCATTCGCTCTCTCTACTCCAGAGTCATATTCACATATTCCTGCCAGCGATAGAAACGCTTACTTGGAATGTATTTCCAGAATCGTTTCCTTGGAGGACTGGACCAAAGTGGATGATGACTTCTACAAACAATACTCGAAACTCCTCACTTCGACTTTGGAGTATTGCATCGACAAGTTGACCAATTTAAAAACTTTACCACTCTCCATATCTGCATTTATGGGCAAAATATTTGCCTATAGTTTTTTCACATTGCCGAACGTTAGTAATGCCCTTTTGTTCTTACTTAATGTTAAGCAGTCTTTGTTTGAATCTACCACAAATACCTTAAAAGATTCCATTGCGGCTGGAAATGACCCAGCCATTATCAACGGTTTATACAAAATGTTTCCACAGCATTTACACTATTTCATTGATTTCAAAGGAATTCACGTCCCTACTAAAAGACAAGCTCTTTTCCTTAACTGTGTACCTCCACCCAGTCATCCAGTCGATGGAATTAAAGAACCAAATGGAAGCTGGGTCAGAAGATGGTGTAATTGTGACAGTAATGTGTTCAACTCCTTCTTCAGACATTATACAGAGATTCTTCAAAGACACATCGCTGATCTTGATTCCGACACCTTTGATGCTGAGGCCAAAGATTTTATCTTATTAAACTGCCCTGGTTTCACAGTGATCTTCAGTCACGTCCAACAGATCTTTCACATTTCAATCACTAGGATCTCGACTAGCTCTGTAAGCAAATCTTCACAACAACCTGTTCAGACATCAGTCCCTTCCCCATTGAAGCGAGTTGAACAGCAGCAACAGCAACATAAAATTTCTCCGAAATCATCGATTAGCAATACTACAACCCCCGTTCCACCACCACCTCCTCCAATGTCTTCGAATATTAATATCAAACATTGCGATGTCTATTACAATTCGATCACTAAGATTTTCAAAACTTTGAGAGACATTGTACATTCAACCTCTGAAAGAAACGTGTCTACTTCGCCATCATCTTCCACTTCAGAAAAAGATATTGAATACATCAGTTCATCGCTAGTCCGGTTTGTTGATGTGTTATTCGTCTCAATCTCGAAGGAAACGAGTGTTTATGATGTCAACAAGAATGGTTTGATCTTGAACATCATATATGAGTTTCTCAACCATCTTTATAACAATTTGAATTACACTTCTTTGCCGATTAGCTGGGAATTCTGGTTAAGTTGCACATACATGATGTTGAAACACACAGATCATATTCAGATTGTCTTGAAAAATATCTCATTCTTGTTCAATATTTGGGATATGATACCTGAATCTCTTTCGACCTTAGCAACATCAAATGGTGAAAAGTCCCATCCTATTTATCTTTCATGGATTACTAACTTGCATGAAAGTTACAAAATGAATTTTATCAATTGGCTCATTTCCTACGATGTTTTCCAAAGGTTTGTTATTCATTGGAATCCGATTGTCCGGTCTTACTACTTAAGATTATTGATTTGGAGGGTTGTTGGAATTAATAACTATCAATCTTCTACAATGATCCAAGTAACTAAGAAGGTTCAGCAACTATTTGATCGTTCTTACGATATATTACACGACTTCACTGTGATCAGTACTAAAATCAAATCATTAGCACTTGATTATACTCCTGACAATCCTCTTGTGAACCGGAAATTCGGAATTCTTCCAATCAATCTCAAGGAAGATGCCGGATTGAATGTTGTCGACGAGAACAACCAAAATTACATGCCAACTTCAATAAAAAATAGTGAGTTGAGAAAGACTCATTCTTATGAGGTATTTGATGAAGCTATTTACACTTGCTCTTCGTTACCTATATCTCTGGATGATGATACCAACAATGTTGCTGAAGAAAAGAAACAATCATCCAAGTCATTAGTGAGTTCAATTGGTAAGCTTTTCAAGTATTTATCAACTGAAGACAATACAGAAGCTGAGGCGAAGAATCCAAAAGAAATTGATCTAATTGATCGAGAAAACTCTTTGAAGTTCACGAGAAATTCTGTATCCCTTAGTTCTTTATCCACAACTTATTCTTCCTTCAAGTCCAGATCATCGAGCCCTAGTATCATGTCACATAAGTCTACCCCAACTTCGATGAGTGAATCGACAACATCATCAATATCCGACACGGAATCTACATTGTTTGAGAAAGGGGCGAAAACTTTCAACCAGCCACCAGAAATCTTCAAATTACCTCCCGAAATTTCGAGGCCAATTTATAAATTTGATATTATTATTGATCATGATTCGATGAACGCAAAATGTTTAATGATACATCAAAAAAACTTATGGTCTGAGAGGTTAAAAGAAGAACGTTTGAGAGTACAAAATGGCGGGTATTTGAGCAATTATGGAGATAATGCTCGTAATAAGAACGCTTTCAGCAAAGTCACTTATTTCCCTAGTCAACCCAAAATTCCAGTCATCTCTATCTTCATTAATAATGATCCGTATAACAAGTTTTTCATTAACGATGACGAAGGTTTATTTATTGAGAATTTGGCTGAGGAAGACGATCAAGATAACAATAAAACCATCAATTCACAGGTAGACCATGAAGAGCAGTTATTCAAAAACTTAAACTTTAAAAACATCTCCTCGCGCAATGTCGTTGATATGATAAACTTGGGAAGAAGCATGAACGAGTTGAATTTGATGATCGAAGAAATGAAGACATTTTTGAATAAGCGTATTGAAATTGATCAATTCAATCTGGATTTAAGCTCGTTCACAAACTTTAATGAATTCGATTACTTCAAGAAAATCATTCCCTTTTTGTCGGTTGATAGCTCCAATGACTTAAAGTTGCTTAATGCTAGCTGAGCAACTGAAACCATGGACTGTGGATATCACTTCAATTTGAATTTTGCAGTCATCGATAATAATATGCAAAATATTGATACTGATTTAATCACGTCCCCATCATCAAACTGATGACCTTCATTTAGCCTTTAATTCTTTTATTCTAAGCAGTAGGGAACATTCTACTGTAACATTAAATCTTAATATTTGGTTCTAATATGCTTCGAAATTTGCGTAGATTATTATGAACGAGTTAAATTATCTTGACTTTACTTGCTACTCAACTTATCTTGTTTGAGCGTTATGGAAATGCTCAACGAGTTTGATCAAGATTTACCAGCAATCTTAAGTAAAGACGAATTGAAAGACTATATTGCAGACCTTTCTACACTTGTTGTCCGCCTTGATGGTTGAAAATCTGAGGCTCTTGAGCTTGTGGCACTCGTTCTAGAGGTAGGATCACTTTCCTCTGTGGCTTCTTTTTGCGCGCTAGTCAACAACATTGAATAACTAACGATTAAGCTGAAGAATGAGCTTATAGACCAAAAAATCAACACACCTATGAAATAGAAGGTGTAAAAATATTTCACCAAATAATATCTGAAACCAACGAATTTTATTTGAAATTGTAAAAAACTTTTGTCATCATCGGAAACAAGTTCCTGGTCATATCCATGGGTATCAATTTTCAATTGTATTCTATTAACATGTTCAGTCATGTACTTCCCCTTGATAGTAAGCTTGTTCAAATTGACGTTAACAAACCGATTGAAACTCACCATGATTGGAGATACCCAGTACTTCAAATTAAAGGGGATCAATTTGTTATTCGTCTTGTAGATGTAATGTGGGTGACAATCAACGATAAATGACAGATGTACCTTTTCAGTTCTCAATTCGTCGCCATCAATCGAATTGAGGATCTGGGCAGCTCTGGGATCCTTCAGTTGACGCGTTTCAAGAAGAATATGGTAATTTGCCTTAAAAAAATTCAGATTATGGACGGCTTTGCATGCCAAATGCAAATTTATATCAACTTGATATTCCAATAACGGATCGAAATGATACACATCTTCCTGGGACAATTTCTGGATATCTATCACGTTACTGGTCTGATTATTGCCTATTTGAAACGGAATAAGCGGGGATGATTGGGGAATGAGCGTGTTATAGAATTTGAGGTACGTAAGGATTGAGGATGGTAGAAGTATAAAGAAAATGGTGAATGTTGTGGATGCAAGGTACGCAGAATTCTTACCAATCGCGACAGGGATGTCTGAACCGAGGAGAAAAGACGTGAAAATCATTAGACTGCTTCTTTGAAGTTTCTCGAATACATAGGCTGGTCTTTGTCAAAAGAATCTGACTGGGGCACGTATTGTTATTATCTATTGATCTATATTATTCTGGTCCACAAGTTTAGAGGGTGGCACGTGAGAATATTTGATACGCTGCCTCCTGCATGTAGGTAAGTAAGCTAATCGGTTGTTAGCGAATAGGTAAATAAGCTATTAAGTTGTAAAGCTGCAAAGACATCACGATGATAGGAGAGAGACTCTTTGCTTATAATATTGACATATATAACAATTAGAGCACTAAATATTTCAAGAGATTGTTCATGCTCAACAGACTTTCTTTTTCTATGTAATCGTTTTTGACGCTTATCGTATTGTCTGTCAGAATTAATACCGGTCCATTATAAGACAACCGAGACATTGCAATTTTCTGAAATCCTGTCATAGTTATATTCCACTTTATGTTTCCGCTACAACCTTTCTTTCCCCTCCTTCATGTCACCTGTTGCCTTTTCCTCAATTTAGTGGCATCATATTCCGAACCAATTTGCAACCTGGGTGCGGAATGCGACAATCACCAGGATTACCAAGACTTGATCACAGCTTGATACTAAAGTACGGGTCAGGACGGGAAATAAAGCTGATTTTGGGCAAAATCCTGAGATTTTATTTACCCTTGTATACCTCCATATCCCCAGTATGACCTGGTACACTTTTATTTGCAATCTGTGTATTCTTTATCATAAGTGGGACGATATCTAATGTGGCCTGCTGAAGTCCATTGGTAGAGAGAGATGGCAACCGTTGAGGCCAGTGGTAATATTAACGGATGGACGACTGGCCGAGACCGACTCAAGCTGAAATTTCGGGCTTTTCGTGAAAAGGGTAAAGATACAAACCCCGTCGTACTGGCATTACTGTCATAAGGTAGAAGAATTACATCAGGAATATTAACACAAATTGCATTCATAGGATACTAATAATGAAAGTTAAAGAACAAAGAGGTGAACATTTTAATGTAAGATAGAGAGAAAAAGGAATTCCCACCAAAGCAGGTATCCCCATTACTGTAGAGTAAAGAGAAAGGTGTTCGAAGATTATAATAATAACAACATGAAGAAAGAAGGTGCTATGAACATAAGGAGATCCTAGTATGCATTAAGTATGGGGGCCATGCCGACAGGGTTTTTGGACTTTGTAAATTCAATGTCTGTTACTGTCCTAACCTCTAAATATCTCTCTATCGTAAACCATGGATAGTGATATGGATCACATAAGTAAGTCGTTTCAATGGGTGGTATGTCCTCTATGGTATTTTAAACCATTGAGATTCTTATATCTCTTGCCACATACCTCACAGCGATATGGCTTGTCTTTTTCCATACCAGCTCCATCAAGGTAAGGAGTATTGGATTCGGGATCGATTATAGATATGCTTCCATCGGGATTTTCCTTCAATGTTTGACCCTGGTGTCCATGTAAACGATGATATTTCAATCCATTTTGGTTCTTGTAGGTCTTTTCACAACCAATGACTGGACATTTGAACGGTTTGTGTTCATCGTTTTCCATCACGTACAAATGACGGGCAGGGTCATCAATATACATAGCATCCTCCTCGTCTGTTTGCATAGGGGTGTTGGATCTGGACGTGGTTTGTTGAGGGTTTTGTTGGAGCTGTGATGGAGGTTGGCTAGGTGCATGCATTTGATTGGGGTTGAATTGAGTTGGTTGGTTCGGTATTGGTGCATTGGATGGTATTGGAGATGATTGGTTGATAGTTTGTTGTTGGATATTGTAGTGTGAGTTATGCAAATTGAGATTGTTGGGCTGGGTGCTGTGATGTTGAGTGCCATTGTGGCCAATGCTTTGATTGTTGTGAATAGTTTGATTCTGTTGATGATTATTAAGAATCTGTTGAGGTGGTTGATTATTATGGTGATAGTTAGTGTTATTGTGTCCGTTGTTTAAGAACACATCCGTGGTGGAGACCGTTTCCATGACGTTATGCATATTGTTGAAGTTGTTGTTGCGGGCATTTAAAATATGGGTATTGTCAGTAGGTGGGGAAGGACTAATGTGTGCTTCTTCATAGTGTCTTAATAAGTCATGTAATGTGGGCAACAACTCACCACAACAGCTGTAATCTTTGCAGTAATCCGCTTCTAAATGTGGTAAGTATGAAGTTTGAACGGGGGGAGACATGGAGATACTGGGAGGGTTATTATGACGGAATGAACCTCTTCTAGGATTAATAAGGTTACCATTGTGAATATTAAGGTTATTACTGTTGGGGTTGGCATTGGTGTTGGCGTTGGTGGTGCTAGCGTTATGGTTGTTGTAGTTGGAATTGTGGTTGGAATGATTGTAGCTATTCATCATGACTTCGTCTTTCAACCACGAGCCGATAGTCACTGAGCCCCATGACACACCACCCATTCCTTGTGAGTGGGCTATGGATTCTCTTCTGAATCTACCGTTGTTAAATATGGACTGGTGCCTCTGGTAGGTGATGTCTATTGGCTGGGGATTAGAATTGCCAACGCCATTCACGTTGGCACCGGTGAGGGCGGCAGCATCATCATCTGAGTTAGGTATGTTGATGGCTGGGGTCGTTGACGGCGACGGATTGTTATTTTCAAAGATCTTGGTGTTAAACATGGTGGATAAGTCTATGGGTCTATAAGGCAAACAAAAAAGGGGGAGCGTGGTCAAGGAGGAGTAGGTGGTGGTAATGGTGGTGATGCTCCGTATAGATCGATGGATGAATTAGTTGTGACTAACTAATCAGTTGATGATTCTTAGTAATTCAACAAACGATGTAGTGAGAAAGAATCCTGGGAGTGTTCTTCGTGATGAGGACCAGAGGATCGGAAGACGGGTGGGAAAAGGTTCAGCACGGATCACGAAGTCGGATGGCGGACAAGCGGTGTAGGCTTGGAGGTGGAAAGTTCCGGATTCTGGGTACGACAACGAGAGCAGAACAAGGGCAGTGACTACGGGGGGAGGCGCTGGCACTGGGGTCGGTCAGGGGAGGGGGGGCACGAGACACAGAGTGGCAAATGTGGTGATACAGGGCACGACAACAAGGAAGTGACGGTGATGATGTGGTGTGAAAGGACCCAGGTGGAATGATAGGAAAGATGAGTGGAGGGAGATATTTCAATGTGAATATAAGTGAAATTCTAGGGAGACGAGGGATGCACACGATTAGTGTTAACACAAAACGTCGGGGGATTGGAGAGGGATTTGGACTTGGTCGAGGGTGCGCCAGGCAGAGTGAGTGAGTGGGACTAGAGGACTAGACTATAGGTAGGGGGAGAGATAGAGAGAGACTATAGGGAGGGGGAGAGGGGGAGAGGGAGTTGGCGGATGGGATATGGAACGGGACGGTTCGATTCCCTAGGTTGTTGAGTTGTGCTACGCTTAGGTGGATGATCCAGTAGGATAGTAGGGCTCCGATCTCAATGGATAGGAGGTTCCCACTAAAATAAGGAGAATAATAGGGAGGGACCACTTGTGACGGGAACAAACAATCCCCAGTGTCGGTAAGATAGATGGGAGTACCTGAGAGTAAGGGCACAATGCTAGTTGCTCGTACTTTGAGTCTATAGTGAGCCGACCCATATATTTCTTAAATGCTGGGCCAAATCCATCGGTTGGTGGGTTACGAGAAAGATGAAGCGAATTGGCCCAGATTGTAGTAGACAGGAGCAAAAAAGGGAGGGGAGAGGAGAAGATAGAGGTAAGGTACGACATAGGGACAATAGGGTGTATTACTGTGGTTGTGATTGGCTCGGGCCTGGGTCTGGGTC